>WHYT01014442.1:135465-273655 GCA_009806455.1 Tetrax tetrax | reverse complement strand
AGGCTTCATGCAGAAGCCAAGAAAATTAGGAAATGTATTCTCTACTTCCCATCAGTAGGTGATGTCCAGCCACTTCCTGTGAAGCAGGACCTCAGTATGTGTAGTGGTTGCTTTGGAAGACAAATGTCGTAACTCCCTGCCCCCTCCCACTGCTCTTTCTCTCAACTTTTATTGCTGAGCTTGGCACTACACAGTAGGGAATATCCCTTTGGTCAGTTGGGGTCAGCTCTCCAAGCTGTGTTGTCTCTCAACCTTTGGCCCACCTCCACCCTCCTGTCCTTTGGTGGGGAAGGTTGGAGAGACAGCCTTGATGCTTTGCAAGCACTCCTCAGCAATAGCCAAAACACTGGTGTGTTACCAATACCACTCTGTCGACAAATGCAAAGCACAGCTCCATATGGGCTGCTATAAGGAAAGTTAACTCCAACCCAGATAGTACAATTACAGAAATATATATTAACACTTTTTTTTTTTTTCACAAGTGGGCTTATATCCAATGAAATACCATGGATATTTGCAAACCTGAGTAAAAATTCCAAAGCAGGTTGCTTTCATCCGTTAAAATCTCAGTTTCCAACAAGGAAAATAAATAAAATACCAATTAAACCTCTTTAAAAAACAGCTTGCTAAATTAGTTCCACCCTGCCTGTTAGATCTTAGGGCCAATGTACAGTATCATACTTTATATTCAAATGGCATTTGTTGAGATGGTACCTTAATGTACCCCTTGGTAAAGAGAAAGTGATGAAGCAAGCACTCAATACTTGCAATGTGGTTGTGAAACCCGAAGGAGAAGGTAAGTGGTTAAAGTACTGTTCTAAGTTAACCTGACTTGGACATCATGAACTCTGCACCTCCTTCAGTATTTCTGGCAGCTTCCATAGCAAATTTATTCTGACTAGGCTCATAAAACAGGTTAAGCTTTGCCTGTGCTCCATTATTGATACTGCATAACTTTCTTCAAGCTTTAGTAGGGATGATAAGCCCTAATGAAAAGAAGCTCGTTAATTAATACTGAACTGTCACAGATTCCTACAATTATGATCTGTGTTATTGCAAAGGGGTTTCTAATGAGAAAGTATTCTTTTAACGTGCTATCAGCTTAATCGTGTATTCCCAAGAAATATGTTTCCCAACATTGATAGATTTTAGACTCATTTATATATTGAAAGCATACTCTTTTCTCTAAGTTACTTCTCATCATGTGAACAGCAATCTTCTGATATGAAACACTGCTAAGAATATAAATGAGAAATGTATTTGATGTCTGGCTTTTCCCACATCAAAAGAGCTGAAAAGCTCATGAAAAGAATATACTTATAAAAAATAAAATGCATTTATCAAAGGAAAGCACACTAGAAAACACAGAACTCCAACTGTAGAGCATGGAAAACCACGGTAGAGATAAACAAAGAGCTACTTATGAGCTGTCATTAGTGCTGGAGTGTGGGAGCATGGTGCAGCTAAATTCTACTCTCTGTGGTAATCATTTTTTTCAGTAACTTTGGTTTTTGACAACCAAATTCCCAAACTATATGAACCATTCTAAACTGACTCGACTAAGGAGTGTATTTTTTAAAAAAAGATTTGAGAATATAAACTCTTGTCAGCTAATGTGCAGACATACATGGGTGCAGAGGGTGTCATCACCTGTCTTGCTGTAATTCCTCCCATAGTATCAAAGGAGCATGACACTCTCAGTTTCCTCTTTTTAGCTCTTGGTTGCTCTTAGTTCAACCTCAGCTGCCATTTGACTTTGGTAATGAAATGATCCATATGTATCTACTAAGTATGGCACTTTACTGTTAGCAGCTTTTGATTAGATGACTGCTATATTGCTGCACATAGACAATACCATTTTTTTTAAAATTCTACAAACAATTATTTAGGGAAATTGCAATTCGGTATATGTCAGTTGTGTTTAGCTCCCTTCTTTTTCCCTATACACCCAGTTAATACTATACACTTAGTTAATACATAGTTGATTTAACTTCTTGGATATGGAAAGAATACAAACCTGGTGGCTAAATGGACTAAACAGAAGGGAAAACTGAGCCTACCCACTGCTTTAATAAGCTGCTATTGCTTTTTCAGTGGGAAGAGAGGAGCTTCTTTGTGACTTCACTGCTCTCTGCTATGGGCAGCAGACTATGAGTCATTGCCTTGTAGATATAGTGACTTATTTTAATTACCCTCAATGAACCCTGCATTTGCAGGAATGAGTCATAGCCTAATGCAATTTCATAATAATTATATAAGAAGTATTTTAAAGTGATGCTGTGTAGCTTTGCCTATTTTATTCACTCTCCAGGGTGACTAGAGAACGTGATTCATTTTAAATGAGCTAGTATATATTATTTACTAGAAATAATTACTTCTGTTATTTATAGATAGTGTGCATGGTTCTATACAGATTGAGAGTGTGATAAGGTTCCCGAGCCCAGGGGCATGCAGCACATGGACGCAGACATCAAGTGATTAAAAATATGGTGGGTGAGATAGATCCGTGCTATGATAAGCAGACAGAGCAGCTCTCTGAAGAGTGTTTTGCTTACCTTTGAATGAATAATGTGGGGTCAGGTCAAGCACTCACAATGGTGTATAATGGTGCTAATGGCCAGGGGAGCGTATGAAGCAGAAAGGCAGAAGTGCAGTTTGAAGGGAAGCGTGCAAGAACTGGAGGTAGAGACCTCAAACCTCCTTTCCTTCTCTTTTACCTCTGGCAAACACCATTTTGTCACAGCTGCACTGTTTTGCAGAGTGTAATCAGGCTGGACCAAGCATAGTTGCTAGAAAGGATTCCAAGAGCTTGCTCACTGGAGGGTGTGCGCGTTTTCCGGTTGGTACCGGGAAGGACATACTTTATTATGTAACTGATTAGGCAGTGCTCTGCTGACAGTGTGCTGCTGTTAGAAGGCGGTGTAGTAACATACAAGGTACACTCTTTTACGTGCTCACTGAAGGTTTTTGCCTCACTCTTTTAAAGGGAAGTGGGGGAATCATGCAGCACAGACTGGCATACATGCTTGCGTTAGAGTGTGTAATCCTTGTAAGGGAGCCTGTTGCTGGGTAGAACAGACTGAAAGGTTGAGGTGGATTTTTTTTTTAACTGTGGAGAGCTAGTTTAGGCGTGTTTGTGTGCTGTTGGGGAGGAGCTTGTTAATGAAAAAGGAATTTTCTTTGTTTTCTATCCAGCTGCCCATTGCCTTGGGCTGCCTTCCTTGGGTGGTGTCTATCTACTTACCACAACAAGGCTTGGTCTTCTTGCTCGGCTGGTGTTTGCTTGCCCAACACTCTTAGCATAGATATAGGCTTTAGGGAAAGTTTGGTTAAGAAAGTTGGTGTAGATGGATAATTACAATATAGCCCTCTTTATGGTAACCTAATTACTCATATATGCAACTAAAAGTAGTGAATGTGCTTTTCACTGTTAGAATGAAGAAAATACTTACATTGTCCCAGGACAATGAAATCTGAAGCCCTGTTACCATCATGCTCTCTTTAGGGGAAGGAGAATTGAGACAAGAGGTAAGGTAAACAATTAGTACAAACTCACACAGAAATCATGGCTCTGCATAAAGAAGAGAATCCATATGTCTTCAGTCACAGGCAAAGTGTCTTAACCACAAGACCGTTCTCGCCCCTGTACAAACAAGCAGCTTGCAGCTTACTTTCATTTCTTTCTTCTTGGTAGTTATGACAGGCAGCTCATGCATGAATGTCAGTGGCAGAGAGTTTGCTGTAAGAAATGTGTTTGCACTGGGGACTTGAAAGATGAATGAGTCAATGGGTTCATGGAAAAGAAAAGCTTTTTCATTTATATGAAGGCTATTATTGCCTGGTGTGTCAATTTTATTTCTGAAAGGATTAGCTGGGGCCAGGAGGTTTAAGCTGTGAATCAAAATGCGTACAGGTATTCTGAGGAACAGGAATGAACAGACAACTTTTTAAATCATTCTGCCCTTCTGCTTATCATTATTATGAAGCATGTCATCTTTCTTGGATTTAATCAGGAATATATCTGAATCAGTTATTACTGTTCCGCCTGTGCAACAGACACAGCAGAAGAAAACACTGACAGGTTTCCAGAGAGGTTTGTTTAATGGTCAGCAGCTGGTTTTGGCTGTGGTTCCAGATTTTATCTTTTTGCTCTGATTCATTGAAGAACATGTTGAAGAACAGTGTCTTTTCCTGTGCTACGATCAGTGAACACAATAATACTTGCACTATGTTATCTCTGGCAGCAGTAATTCTACCAAGCACTTACTGCATGGGACGTTGTGTCACATCATCCCCAAGAATCCAAATAGGAGTTAAACAGCCACTTGAAGAGACAGTATAAACTCATTCTAACTATTGTAAGTTTAACTCACATATGGCCTGATTAATATGTCCACAAATTGATTATCTGAAAACATTTTTTCTTTCCTTGAAAGTGACTGCCAAGGATACAGAGAAGGGGCAAAGACCGGATTGACGGTGGCAAACACTATTGGTTCTGACCCCATCTGATGTTCAGGGAGGATCAATATTACAGCATACAGAAGTATTTTCTTGGTAGTTTGCATGCTGGCCCTGAAAATTACAGTTTCTGTCAGAGCAAGTGAGAGGCGCTGCCAGGGCTGTCCTCTGTCCCTCCCTGTGTCCTGGCTAGATTTGATACATGTTCTTTCCTGAGTGTTAACAGCAAACATTGCAAGAATGCTTGTAATAAAGACGTTTGACACATCAAATTAAACTGCATAAGCCAAACCCTGCTTTTGAACTGTTTGCTCCGGTAAGAGGGGCTGCGGCCACTGGCGCCTGTGGCCGGATGGCAGCTCGTTATACAACAGCAAAACAACAAAGTTGACTCCTGAGGAGCCTCGTGCTTTGTTCTACAAAGCTGTGGGGAGAGAAACAGCTGCTGTGCTACTTCCGTGGCATAGCTCCATTGTTAGATAGAGACTACTTGGACACAAAGCACACATACCTTTTGAAGCCTCAGTGTCCAGTCCGGGTCTCTTACTTTCACTGTGGGAAGCATGCAACATACTTGTAAAAGAGGCATACGCAACTGGCAAAAGTTAATAGTGCAGAAAAGTTGGCCTGATGTGTAAACAATGTCTTTGACAATGTTTCTGGCTTTGTTTTTAAGACTTTCTACAGACCCCAAGTATGAAATATATGCATGGAAGTATGGCCAACCCAAGATGCTAAGAGGTTTCTAAGAGAAGTACCTTTTCTTTTTCTTTATTATACACCAGAAAAAAAAATCTGTAAAGTTGGAGATGAACTAGATGAACTAGAAGTGATGGAGCAAAGAAATGTCCTCCAGTTTTCTGAGGATATTCCTGAATTCTTTCTGATGCTCTACTTCAGAGACCCAAAAGGGCAAGCACCTGCCAGAAGCAGAGGGTATACATGTTTTCAGAAAAGTGAAGCACTGCTGATTCCAAGTGCAGTGAATAAAGTGCTTGAAAACTGAATCCTGACTATGTTTGTTCATTTCTTTGCCTTGGCTGAAGACGAAAGGTTGGTTGGAATACTTACGAATAAATTATGAATGAATATTTTTGTAAGCATATGCCATTATACCACTGCCAAAACAGCATTGCAAAGCAATATCGGCACTAACAAAATTAGAGAGAGACAGAGGCCAAGACTAAGAGATCTAAAGAATGAGAAAGCAATTTTGCTTCTCCTAATCTGAGGAGACCCGGAAGGAAAGCTTTGCTTTTAATCAGAGCCGTATCAGGGTTTATAACAAGCTCACCCTCATGTTTCAAATTGCAGACAGAAAATAGGCTTTTTGAAAGAAATGTGGTTTGTGAAAATGACTGAAGAGGATTACTTTCAATTTCTGTTTGCACAGAATCAGAGGACTGGTCTGGATTAATGCACTATTTCCCTGGTATGGATATGTGAACCGGACCAGCCATCTAAAATGGTGAGGTTCTGATGTCTCTGAGAGCATCAGACTTGCTGGTGTGGCCAAAGCACCAGACGGAAAGACAGGGAGGAGCTGTGACACCAAGGAACACATCCTCCATATGTACCTGCTCCTTTGGCTTTGTTGGAGCTGTGCTACAGCTTCTCCTGTGCACTTGGACTTCTCTCTCATAGCCCTGGATCACACAGCACCCAAAGACCCGAGCCTGGCATCACGGGTCCAGCTACAGGAGAGAGACAGAGGTGCTGTGTGGCAAAGCTGGAGCATCAAGGTGGGGTGTAAAGATGTAAGTATTGTGTTCAGTCAGTAGGATCGGACTGCCTTGAATTTAGGGTTTCTTCTAAATGCTTAGTTTTAGAAATGTTTGGAATCTGTCACTCCATTCTGGCCTGAGTGCAGCTTTTTGCTCTGGTTTCACTTGTTCAAGGACTCTAATGGCATGTCCTCCCTTGCTGTTTGCCCAGGTGGAACGTTTACATTGACCTCATGCAAGTTATAGAGTGACTTGAACACTTCCAGTTTCCCTAATAAACTATTTCTGGCACAGAGGTTGCTCCTGAGGTTTTTATAAACAGCGCCGGGCTGTGCAAGTGCCTGGACAATTAGAGTATCTTTTTATGAGAACTCAGAGTACTCCCTAAGAGGAACTTCTTCCTTGTCTCATTACTCTCCCAAAAGAAGGCAGGTAAAAGGAAAAACAAAAGGCACAACACTTCAAAACAAGAAAATTACTTCACCATGGACATCAAACATACAAAGAGAACATAGCCCTGTAATGTCATGAATCATTTGAGTAAAATTAAACCTCTCCCTGGACCCATGGGGTGACTCCTCAACACAGTTTCCTATGCAAATAGCTGCAGGAGAGAACCCTTCCTGGTGAAGTCTATCAACCTAATGACAGGTTCTTTGTCAGAAAACATTGAATTAAATGTCTCCAGATATTTTCAGCATCTGTCATTTTACAACCTACCAGTCCATAAAAACTGAAATTGAAAAAAAAAATAATAGTTTTGAGTACATTTTTTAAAGGTTTTACATACTTTTCCTGTTTTCTTCTGCCTCCTTGCCCCCTTTAACTTAGCTTAGGAGATCTACTGTGTATTAGATTTGTGTCATACCTGAGGCTGAAGATAATGAAACTATTTTGGTGTAAAATCTGTTGAGGCGAGCATCAAGTTGCTCAGTTTCCCATGCATTACTGTGAAATGCCTAACTAGAAGTCTGTAACCAGTTTGAGTCAAGTTTATAGGTGGATCAGGTGGTTAGGTTGCTGCCTGCTATTTTACAAAAGTGATGTGGCCCGTTGGTTTGGTCACATGGCAGTTTTTGTTCACTGATTTGATACAAGGAACACATATGTCCATAGAAAATCACTCAGATTTCAGACAATACCCAGGATATGAACACGAAGTTCTTGGAGGCGAAAGAAAAATGCTTTATCCTGCCTCTTCAGCTGGCCCTCTGTGAACTGACAGGAAACAGAAGTATACAACACCCTCACACAAAGGGGCCCTTATTTTTGGAAAGGACAAATAGAAAATGTTATCCTTGACATGCACCACTGGTGAAGTAAGCACTAGATCTTCCATTTGGATGTTCAGTAAGGCCCTAAAATGCATTGCAAAAGTCAAAGTTGATTTGTCCCATCCCAGCACTTTTCTAAAGATGCTTCCAAATTGGAAAATAGGCCATCCAATTGCTTTTTGTTGTGCAATAACATGAGAAAGTATAGACAGAGTTCAAATCTGCCAGAACTGGCCCACAAACAGTTAATTTTGAGAGCTCTCACTCCTGACTTTTCAAAAGAGCAAAAAAAAAAAAAATTATTCCTCAGATATGACTAATCCTGAAATCCATGGAATGATTGGAATATCCTATTGTAGAAGTAAATCTTGGGAGATTATCTCCTTCATGTGAGAGGCAAGTCCTAACAGCTACAAAATAAATCCCTCCTGTTCCTTGGGGTGCCTGTGTTAATTTGTGCAAGGGAAAGGACAGTGTAGCTGTTGCCGGACAATTTGGTATATTTGTTGGAGAAACATTTTGCTGATGGTGTTTCCCGTGGGCAAATAGACTAATCTGAGTTGTAGCTACAATATCCCTGCTAGCAAACAGCCTGGAACAGAGATTACACATCTTAATGTCAAAGTGCAATTGTTGCAGGTTTTTAAGTTTTCATGAAAAATGCAAAATAAGTGGTTTGTAGGAGTATCTTTTCTTTGTCACAGCTTCTTAAAATTTTCCAGTTGTTTGTACAACTTGTCACATGGTCTTGCCAGACACCAGCTGTGCTTGTTCTGGGGCTACTTGTCGCCCTCTATATAAACTGTATATAGAGAGCAGCGCTGAACCTCTGGTTCAAGTGCCAACTTTGCTGTGCAGCATAGAGTTTGAATGGCATTGTGTGTATGGAACCCAAGACAAATACTTACCATATCCTCCCAACACAAGTTCACCACTTCCCCTGGTCTGTCTTCTCTGCAGCCCTCACCAGGTCTGCCAAGACCACAGATGAGATCTTTGAACTTCTCTTTCACCTTGTTACCTTTCTGGACGGAAACTGAAAATAAATTTTATAACTACCAGCTTTACACACAGGGCTTGTTTGGAAGTGACTGGAATACATCCAAATTTTGTCTTACTGGACATTTACCAGATAACAACCTCGTTGTGGCTGTGTCTGGACTATTTTTGCCTCAGAAGCCTGGAGATGAATGGGTCTGTATGTTATTACAGCTTTACTGGGCCATTAAGCATCACTCCCAGTAAAAATATCAAAACTCTGCATTGCAGTGTTCACCCTCATAATTATATTTGCATTTCATTTATCCCTAAGAGAGCAGGGATAACTTCCTGCAGTGCTGTAGGGTTCTTTTCTTGAGAAAACTTGAGGGAAACCTCTCTCACATGCACGTTGTCTCTACCACGGCCTGTTTGTATTTTTTTTTTTAACCAATGCTGAGACTAATTTAATTTTGTAAGTATTCTCATGGTGTCATCAAATTAATGCCGCCTGTCAGCTGATAAATTGTGCCTTTTATTGAACATACTGCTAATTAGTAAAGAGTGATGCTTAAGCAGCATGTCAAAGCAGGTCTGACACTAAAGATCTGTGAATCAGTGTGAGGCTCTCAACCTGCAAAATAGTTTACAAAAGGAAAGGTTTCATTTTCATACTATTTATATTTGTGTTGAACAAAGTCATCCTCCCAGTGACCTCTAAACTTAAAGATAGACATGACAGATCAAAAATCATTTCTATGAGAAGAATTTGGATCAGATACACACAGCATCAAAATCCCTTGGTTAGTGCCAATACACTGTAATAAATCACATAAAGCCATGGAAAATACCTGTCTGGCTTACAAAATCTGTCTCAGGGAGAGGAGGCTGTTTTGATTTTGTGTAAGCAGCCATTTTCACTGGATTAGTTCTTTGATTAAGGAGTACTGGATGGAAGCAGGGGGCTTGGCTCCAAAGTCTTCCTCTGAGGAACACTTGCTTACCTTGGAGGCTACTGAATTTCATTAATAGTAAATAATCATTTTGCAGATTGCACTTAGGTGTCCTGTTTGCATTGCCAGCTGCCTGTGGAGGGGGGGCTGCTAAGTGAAGAGGGACGACTGTTTATTCCCTCATCCCTTGCAGCAGGCCAGGATGCTGAGCTGCTGCTCTTGATCGATCTGTTCTGACAGAGCATGGAAGTTACAGTGGAGCCTTTTCTAGGGCAGTCTCCAGTTTAAAAAAAAATGCATTTTAATAACTTGATAGGTCTCCATGAATATGAGTACGTCCTGGCAATTGGCTGCTGTGCTCCGAAAATTACGTTTGAACATTCCACTGTATGCGATCACCTGAAAAGTACTGAATAAATAGGAAGGATTATTGGATTAACTGCAAGATTAAGTTGATTAAGATCCTCGGCCGGGTTCTGGATGCTCTCTTTTAGCAATAACTTCCTGTGTGACTCGAAGGAAATTGATAAAGGTTAGGTTTCTCCATACCCTAGGAGATCTAGACTTCAGTTTCTTTGTGTAGTCTGCAAAGTAGGAACCGCAGCATCCTTCCATTGCACCGGTTCTCTAAGAGTAAGTGTTTTAAGAGACTGTATTCAGGTACTGAATATAGAAATGCAGATCTGCTCCATCAATGAATGGCAAAAGTTAGGCTAAAATGTATTATTAAAACACAAATTCCTGACTTTTCTGGACTGTTTCATATGGTTTGAGAGAAGCAGGAAGACGCAAGGGAGGCTGAACTGGAATAGTTCCTGCTGATGTGGAGTGACGCCGTTTATGAGGAACATATTCACAGGAGCAGGCACAAGATTTGGTCATATAAGGGCATGGGTATGGGATCACATTTTGTCTGCCTGCAACCTGTCCCAAAACTAGCTCCAGAGCAGCCTCTGCCTGTGAGCATTTCAGTGTCTAAAAGTCCTTGCTCTCTGTGTACCTGATTGAAGTGATTACTAGCTACTTTGCAGGGAGTAAATACCTGAAGCTGTCAAAGGAACAGCCAAACATGCAAACTCTGAACAAATACTGGGGCAACTCATTTAAACTCCATCTCTTATGCTAGATGTGTCTAATGGGTGTCATCTGATACATTAAAAAAAAATGACACCCACTAGCATTCACCAAATGCCTATTGTCCTAAATCCAGCTGCTGGTTACCACACAGTGGCCAACCATGGCTGAAAAGGGATGGACAATTCATTTATCTGAGACACTTAAGGCTTAATGCATTTTCTTTTGTGCTGCTGTGTGTCTGCTCTATGTCAAGTGGCTGGACAGGAAAGGGCTTGTGTGAGGTTATATGGGGATTGGGTAACACCAAGCTACAAATTCCCTTAGGAATATTCAGCAAGGTCCAACAAGACTGCTTTCTTTCCCTGTGGCTTCTTCCCTACCCCATAGCCAGGTCATCAGAATATGGGCTGCACTGACAAAGTTTTTTTTTTCTTTTTTTTTTAACTGGAGATGGGGAAAAAATCAACATAATTGCATGAGGAGACATAATTACAAGAACCTAAAATTCAGTGTGTGAGATTTGGTGGCCTGGACAATGCTCCTGTGAAATGTTGTCTGTGGTATTTATCAACCTGAGTAGCTGCTAAATTACATTCTAAATGTATATGATGGATTAAACGATGGCTATACAACCACCTAAGCTTTATGCTGCTGCCTCATTGCTCACAGTGATAGGCCCAATATTTGTTTTATTTTTTTTTTGTTCTGCAGTTCATCCAATTCTGCCAGTCACAGGACATTTAACTTGTCCTGTATAGAATCAACCATAAATTAGCTTGATTTTCTAAATCAATATCACTTTACTATACCCAGATCATTTACACTACACGAAGAAAAACATTTGCAAATTTGAGACATTTAATTGCCCATCAGTGTTCCAGACTCATGTCAACTGATTTACGAGCTAACAGTCAGTGATAGCTGAGTGCTGCCTTCATTTCTAGTCAAGGAGGTTATGCTTGGCAGGCATAATTGTTCTGTTATGTACCGCCAATGAATACTTACCAAACCAGTACAAAACAGACTGGAGTATGGAAATAATATTTTGAAGTACATACTTCTGGCTAGAATTGTCTGGTATACGTGGGGAGGTGAAAAAATACTTGGTTAAATTACATCTTCTATCACAGTCTACTAGGTACCTCAGATTAATACGGTAGTACTAAATGATGAACATAAAGAACAAACAACTTTCCTCAATTCATCCACCCTGCTTGGCTTTCTAAACATCTGTGGCAATGACCACACGCACACATGGGCTTCTGTAACAACAAGCATTGTGGTTTACTTAAACAGGGATGGATTCCTCAGGCCTGTGCCAAACCTCTAGTAAAGACCACAATGAAAGTTTTAAAGACACTTCAGTCAGGTCTCCCAGCAATGTACATCTGGGCAAACCTTTGCTCTGTCTTGCTTTTTCTCATACTTTTATTGACCTTCACTTAACCTCAGAGGCTTGACTTTCACAAGGTACATTTAAAGACATGCTTCCATTGGTTTTTATCCCTCAGGGATTACACAGATTGGATGCTCTGTGATGTCAACAGAGGATTTACAATGTCAGGCTTTTGGGAACTAAATTATGTGAAAAGCCAAGATATTCCTATGTACTGATCTCACTAGTTACATGTACCAAGTGCAATCATGTACATGTGGGAACCAGAGGGTATGTATTACTAACTTGGGGCTCAGTCACTTGAACTTTGTGATCTCTTGGTTTTCACAAGCTGATTTTTTTTTGTTGTTTAAGAGGAAGAACTCTGTTTCAAACTAGAACCTGAAACAACTAATTTCTATTCCCCGTTGAATTCTTTTGCAACAATTGGCATCTTTTTTGCCACTCTGGATCACAGTGTCTCCGTTTGTAAAATAAGATAAAGCTGAAAGAATGGGACAGGCACTTGACACTGTGATTTTTATTGTTCATGTTCTGTTGGTTAGATCTGAGGATTTCTTTGCACTAATACGAATAATTGTAAGCATCTAGCTTCAAAGTTAGCACACTCCAGAACACCTTGAAGGTTCCAGATCTACAATTTCCTTCATTCCAATAATAAAAACACAAATAAAAATTAAATCAGATTAAATCAAAATCCAGTTGAGATAAACTTTTTGGTTTGCCACTAGGGAAGAGCCCCGAAGCAACCTGCCCTTGCTTCCACAAAACACCTGAGAATGAGTCAGTATGTTTTGGTAATCTTGTTTACAATATTTTCTTTTCAATTACAACAACAGCTAAACATATTTAAAAGAAAGTTACAGCTACCAGATCTTTTCCATGGCAGAATTTAGTACCAAATGTTACACTGTTGGCTTACAGAGACTAGTGATGCCTGGGTGCTTGATTCTAGTCCCACCAAAGCCAACATGGCCCCAGTGTAGCACAAACCCAGTGGAAGCAGGACCAGAACAAACCTTCCTTTTCTGCTGAGTACTTCCACCTGGTTCTTCTTCCTCACCTACTCTGTCTCATGTGGGGCTTTGTGGGAGGTTCACAAGAAAAACCTTTCATGTGTTACGGTCACCAACTGAATGTCTGCTATGTTTGTAGACTTGCTGTAGTCTTAACAAAATATGTCTAAAAATAGTAATAATAACAATAACAGTAATATTTTGTGTATGTGCCGTCAACCATAAGGACATGAAAGCCCAGCACCTATTGTGCTGACTTAATGATTGTTGTAACGATTGGCACGAGAAAGGAACATCACAGTTCCTTTGATACTTTAGGGAACAAAGGCACACTTTTCATCCCTGAGTTTACTTACAAGACTTAAGGATGGGACTGAACAGTGTAAGGACTTGGCAGTGTCAGTGGGAGTGGGGGAAGGGAGAAACCCACAGCTTTTATTTCCACAAGTAAAAAAGGCTTGTTTTTGTTAATCCTCCTCTATGAGTTAAGCCATGGGCTGTAGCAACATATCACTTCAGAGGATGTTGTTGCAACAGAAAAAGCTATTTTCCAACTCTTATCCACCCACAAAAGTATTACCAAGAAAAGTCCTTCTAATATGCATGCCTCAGGAAACAAACATTTATGATCCCTGATGTTAGAAATGTACAGCCTACTAGTACTGGCATGTTCAGCTTTCCCCTGTCTTTATTTGGACATTTTCCATTCTTTTGTTCTTCTTATGGTTACTGGTGCAACCTTATTCTTACGCTAACCTGCTTTATCATGCCCCTTCAGCTGAACCTGCAAGAGAGCTTCAAATCTCAGCATGCTTCAACTCTTGGATTACGCCAGCATCCACTTGAATTGAGAGTATATGCCACTGCAAGGCAGACAGGCACAGCCCTGGGGCTTTGGATGCAGTCTAGACCTGAGATGCAATAATGAAGTAGGGCAGGGAGGATGTCAGAGGCCGTGAAACTCTAAAATGTTATAAGATGTAAATGGAGATAGTCAAGGAGGAGGCTGCAGGTCAGCTATTGCAAAGAATGTAACTAGACTGACTGATCAGCTTGTTTCAAAACACTGGGTTCATCTTTTATGGCTGCAAAATAATTAAGAACACAAATACTTTCTGTTTTCTAGAAATGGAAAGGAACTGGAATATCAGCAAGTTTAATGCCCTTATTAAAAGCAGAATTGCCACTAATTTGAGCAGAAGATACTAACTACCTTATTTGACTTTCTTTCAAAAGACTAAGGAAAAAGACCTTTTAATTACTGGAGTTACTTCCATATTTTACTGCACTTTCTTTTTCAGTTGCCTCAAGGTTTTATTCTTTACCAGTAGTCATAGGGCATGGATAACTGGTAATTAACCAAGCAGGTAACAAATCTATCATTGATTTACCATCTCAGAAAAAATATTATGGAGTGAAGGTGAACTGTGTTGTTTAATTATACCAACATGGAATGGCTTCAGTTAATTACTGAATGAATATACTCTAGAGCTTTTAAGTCCAAGCTATAGGGTAATTTTCAACAACTCCATCATGCAAAAAGCTTCTAAATAGTTACTACTTTACAGTCTGAATGTAATGGATTTGAATCACCTGAGCATTTTGTTTCCCCTCATTCAGCTACTTATTTTGAGTCCACGCACATCTCACCAACATTTAGTCATTAGACATGAAGGCAACAGTTCCTCAATATGTATGTCCTGAGCAAGTGCTAAGACCAAGTTTCCTTAGCATATTGACTTGATAAACAATAAGCACTAGCCAGTTTTCCAGTCATCAGCCGAGGTGAGCACAGTGGGACAGAGATATTCCATACTGACTTGCCGTGCTGTCTACCACTGCGAGCAGCATTAGGAAGTATACTAGCATTTAGCTATGTTTGTTTGTAAATCTGTTTCCAAATTATCTCACATAACTTGCATACCAACTTTCCAATTGCTTGGGTGAACGCTTCCAAAAAACTCTCTCATTTTGATGCTATTTATTCTTAGTGTTTTAATGGTGATTTTTAGCACAGAAAGATTAAGGTATGACCTGTGGTATTTATTGCCATTTATGGTGACTCTTAGGAGAGATCTATCTTTTGGACAGAAAACAGAGTGAAAGAATGCTGTACTAAGACTTTTTTTCCATCTTATCTCTATTTCTAAAATTCCATTTGACCATTTGCTGTGGCAGTCTAAATATGTTTATTACTGATTAAAATAATTAATATTAAACATTTAATATGAACATTTTAACTACCTTCCCTTTAAGTTCCTCAAAAGAGGGGAATGTAGAATTGCAACAGGCTGCTGTTACATGTTTATCTCTCTCTCTCATCTAGTGTTTGCATTTAAATATCTCAGAAGGGGAACACAGGAGTTATGGAACACCCTGCTTGGAGACCAAGCTTCTTATTAATCTTGCTTTAGAGCATTTTGAAAAAGAATATAATGTCATACTGTGCCAGACTGTTTCCTGATCCTGACCACTGAAAAGCGTTGGTATCGTTGTGTTACTGAAATAGAAGTTGTGGCAAAAGACGCTGAGGAACCTCTCCGGCTTCAGCTGTTGCTCTGCAGTGAGGTTGGGCATCGTTCTGTCGCCTTTGGTAGCCTCTATCAGCCACACCTCGAGTTCCCTTGCTTTAGGGAACACAGAAGGCAAATTGTCCCCTTTTTTTTTTTTTTGGCTGAACGATATTTTTATCTTCACAGGTAGTCTTCCATTTCCCTTCCGGATGCGTGAAATAATTTCTACCTTCTTCCATCCTCTCCTTGCTTGTTTATTGATGAGGGATCAACACCTGTGCTGTAGTATTGAAAAATCGTGCCCCACAAGCCGCAGTAGGAGGGATGCTCGGGGGTGCCAGCCTTTCCTGACCCCCAAATCTTCCTGGGAGCCCCCCAGACCTGACTCAGGGGGCCGGCGTGAGGGTGCCCGGCGGGTGCGGCCCCGGCAGCGGCCGGCAGGGGGCAGGAGGAAATCGCCCACGGCCCCGCGTGGAGCGACCCGGGACGGCCGGGGCGGGGCGGGGGGGGCCGCGGGGACCAGCGAGGGTCGCTGACCGCTGCCTTAAAACCGGTCACGCATGAGGTGGCGGGGGACAGTTCAGTGCTGCAGAGCGGTCTCCCTGACACGGGTGTGACCTTCAGGAAAGCGTATCATCAGAATAAAATCAGAAAAAAAAACCCCAATCTTTCAATCTTCCCTGCAGAAACAGGGTTCTCCTTTTTGATCCCCACCTTCTTCTTCTGCTTGTCATCGCCTTTGTGCAAAGATCGATCACGATGGCATGACGTGACGCTAAATGGTGAGTAAAATGGAGTCTCTCCAAAATGAGGGTTGGTTCTTTATTTTCCCAGTGTGTCATCCTGTGCCCACTTCCCAAAAAGCAGCCCACAGCAATGATGTGGATTGCTGTCACAGTGATGAGTAAGACCAGGAGAGAAAGCACAAGGCTGAAAATCATTTGAAGAACTGTAAAAAAAATCCAAGCTTACAGTCTTTACCGAGCCAAACTCATGCAGGATAATAAAGACCTGCCAAATGCTGTAAGCAGCCTCCTTTTAACATTTGCAATGAATTATATTTTTTAAAAATGAACTGATATTCATCAGATGCTATCAACTGGTTGCAAATGCTGTGGAGCAGAAAGCTCGCTTGGAGTGACCTTTTCTGCTTTGCAGTTTGGAGGTTTGCCTTGTGCCCAATACCCGCAGCAGCCAGCCAGCAGCAGCCCTCTGCAGGGCGAGGTGCCAGGCTCCCAAAGATGCCCCTGAGAGCAGCTGGGGTACCGGCAGGCTGCCCGATGGTGCATGGCCCTGCCAGCAACCCCCCCCTTTCCGGGGGCCAGCCTGGCCAGCCGCAGGGCTGCTTGGCACCAGAGCAGAGCTATCCCGTTGCCGCGGAGGATTGGGGTCACTGGCTTGGGCCCTGTGTGGCCTGGATGACCTCCTAAGCCCACAGTGGCCGGGTAGATGGAGGGCCAGGGGTTACTGCAATGCCATGTTTGCAGTATCATGGTAACTTACCCAAGATTTAGCCACTCGGGCAGTAATTATGGCAGGAACACTCAGGGTAGGTCGTTACACTTGTAATTTGCCAGGCCTGCAATTCAGCTTTTGTTGGGGAAAACAAAAACAAGAGCTGTTGCCTTGAGTACTGCTGAGCAAAAACCAGTGGCTGGCTAGAGATCGCCCATGAGCTTGGTTTTTAAGAGGGTTAGCAATGCTGTGACACTGTTCCCATGTTGTGCTGACATTGAGTCCCGCCTGATCCTAGAAGTGCCAGCTTGAGCAGCTCAGGGTGGCGTAGCCTGACTCCCTGTGTTTACGCCCTTCTACTTTCCTTGCAGAGGACATTGCTTTGCCACCCCTCATTGTTGCATCTCCGTCCTCCTGAACAGCTTCTTCTCGGCTGTTTGTTGGGTTTGGAAATGCTATCCTTATTGCTTTATGGCCTGAAATATAAACTCTTGTTCTCAATCTAATCTTTTTCCTCATGCTTTCTTTTCACTCAAAGGAGGTGAGAAGTTTATAGCCACTCGCTGCTCGTATTTCCCATTTATTTCATTAAAAAACCGTATACCTACACCCACAGAAAAATGCAGATAAACTGAAGGGTAAGCACCTGAAGTCACAGCTTGGAGTGGCATTACCGCACCTGGCAGGTGAGATTTAAGAACACCCTTGAACTCACAGCATGTCAGGACATCTCTGGGGTACTTGCATCCCCATGAGATTTCTCCAGGAGAAATAAAGCCACAGGTCAGATACTCTCAACCCTGCTGTGTACTGAAAGATACGACTTCCACTCACAAAAGAAAGTTGAAAAATAACGGTCACAGAAGGCTGGGCTGAAGGTTTTCCTGCTACTGGCACCCAGAGGCATAGCGAGAAGTTTGGCTGTAATTTCTGCAATAGAGGAGCCTTCTGAAATCGATATAGTCTAGAAGCACAAGAATTGCCTTTGGCACACCTCTCTGTAAACTATGTCCACACTTTTTGGTGTCGCTGAGAAGAAACTGGAGATGGATACGTGCTCTCTGTGACTTGGAGCAGCTGGTAGGCACCGTGGAAGGAAGCAGTGTCGGGGCTGGTGGCTGCTGGAGTGTTTGTGCTGTTACCAGCATCACTGTGCGGCTCTGCTCACAAGATGCAAAACAAACCAATGGGCCTGTTATCGCTGTTATTATTGGAAAGTTTAAGAAAATAGGGTGCATCTATTCAGGCACTTAAAAGCATTAACGATCTCCATAATCTACCTTGCTGTTCTTGCTGACATGATTAACTTTCAAAGGAGTCTGCATAATTGCCAGATTTTTAAAATATCAGAAATTATTTCCCAGAAGCCTTCCTTTTCAAAATTGTTTGATTAAAAGTGGCGTAAATTACATTCCTATTGCTTTAATAAACAGGCTATTAACAGACATTGTGATAGCACAGTAATGCCTTACCCAGCAATTCAATTTATGATTATGCTGTACTGCTTTATAATAATCTGAAATTGTGTATTGAATAGGAACATACATTGTTTTAATTATCCTGATGACACAGCCAGCTTTATAAAACTTGCTACAGGCTCATCAATTCAGACCCAGGTATAATTCACAGGAAAATTACTTAAAAATAAAATGGCACCATTGATAACCATCATTGCTCATACGTTCTTTAAACACAATAAAATTATCATGTAGTATTTAGGGTTGCCAACACTGGGAAATTTCCACTTTTTCCAAGAGGATAGAACAGTTTTGTACCGTTTCCTGCTGTGTCTGTTCAGCTCAACACCAGCAAGTGTACCTCTGCAGGTGGCAGGTTGGCTGCCAAACCTATTGCAGGACATTGCACAACCTTCCTGGTCCTCCTATACAGGGTTCTGGTGTACGGTTGTACTAAGTGCAGCCAGGTTAGCTAATAACCAAGAAAGACTGTTGCATCTCCATGTCTGGAGGCTCCATGAGCAGCTGGGACGCATCAGGAATGGTGTGGGTCAGTCTTTGGGTAAAAGTGACTGACTTTTTGGAGTCCTGCCCCTCTTCATATTCTGTGATATTATAATAGTTTCTATCGTACTTGAACATCTGCTTGACCAGTAGACATGGCCTGTCAGGATTTTTACTGGGGAATCTGACTTTTTGGTCTTTAGTAAGAGCCTGTTTTAATTAGAAACTAATTGTAATATTCTACTCATTTGCACCCCTAGTTTCGCTCGCCTGAAGCTGCGCCTGGGGAGCGCTTTCCAAGGCCCTGCCTGCAGACACTGATTTTTGCAGTCACCCTTTTTCTCTGTTGTAAAATCTTTACATGCAGAAGCTGTACTGGCTGTAACATGGTTACAGTGTTGTATACAATTAAGTCAGTTTAAGCTATACTGCACTGTAACTAAGGATTTCAAAACACACCTGGAACACAAGAATAACAGAATTTCAATCAAATTTAACGAGGCTGTAATTCAAGAGACAGGTAGTGGGAATAACTATTATGCCAGAGCAAAGCTTTAGTTTCCTGAATCCTAAAATAGACTCACAGCTTTAATGGATGTTCTTCTAAGTATATGTCAAATAAAAGGCTTGTTTCTACATTTCTTTCTTTGCTGCTTGCCTCCTATCATTTTCTCGTCCTCGTATGTTCTTTGGCTTTTGCCCTCCTTTTATGAGTTCCTCTTATGCACTTGTATTATACTGGTTCACAAAAGTTCACTCATAAAAATTTCAGTATTTGTTTACCTTGTACAACTTTCTTATTATATCCTCTCTGAATGTACTGTACATTTCTGATTCCAGAGCAGTACATGATGTTCAGAACACCTGGGTGACAAAGTGCATGCGTGTATCTGGGATTGCATACACACGCACACACCATTTTATAGGGTTCTTTTTAACTGTGCTTACACACCAAACTACTGAATTAATTTAGCTTTTTCTTCTCTTTGTCATAATTCTTTTTAAACTAAATAAAGACAATTGTGAATTATGCCACATTGCTTCTTTTGTTCGTTAGAATAATGATTCCTAATGAAATCCCACCTTGCATTATTACATTTGCTCATTTAATGAATCCGCTGAAGTTTTACTTTGTGATTCCCACCCTGATCTACAGCTCAAGGTATGTTGCCTTGTTTTGTTCAGTAGCAAGTGTGCTTTGTTCTTCCAGTATGTTAAAAAAAAAAAGATACTTTTGTATAGGGTGTGACCTTGTATAGTATATACAGTCAGGGTAGTGGAATCAGGTGCAAATAAAATATATTTCAGATGTATAATATATGTGATGTTACACAGTGTAACATCTCTTGTAGTATCATATATATTCTTAATAAATTATTATAACATTATCTAAAAGTTTTATTTCATTAATGGGAATATCTAAAGAAAAAGTCAACAAATACAGCTTTTTCCTCCATAAATCCTGTGTGGTTGTGTGGCTCTAGAATACTGCTGAAATCCTTAGTCCTCACTGCTCTGTTCCATTGCGCCAGAGAGATGTGGCCTTTCTTTCAGTTGTAGGTCCAAAGTTTCTTGTAGCAGGGTGTACTGGGTTTACATAGCAAGGTTTTGGTAGTGGAGGGGCTACAGGGATGGCTTCCGTGAGAAGCTGCTGGAAGCTTCCCCCATGTCTGATAGAGCTGCTGGCCAAGGTAGCTGCTCCACTATTAACCTTCATGGCAGCCGGCCTCACCATGGGCTGTGCCACTGGCTGCTGGGGAATCTCTGCTCCTGTTCCTGGAGCACCTTCTCCTCCTTCTTCACTGACCTTGGTGTCTGCAGCGCTGTTTCTCTCACATCTTCTCACTCCTCTCTCTGGCTGCTGTTTTGCCACAGGGTTTTTCTCCCTGCTTCTTGACTATGTTATCCTAGATGCACTATCATAATCACTGATGGGCTTGGCCTTGGCCAGCAGTGGGTCCATCTTGGAGCTAGCTAGCATTGACTCTGTCGAACATGGGGGAAGCTTCCAGCAGCTTCTCACAGAAGCCACCTCTGTAGCTCCCTCACTACTGAAACCTTGCCACACTAACCCAAGACACAGGGTAGAAGGATTCTGCAGTTTGTGGTAAATGGAAGCAAGTGAGCAGAGAGCTCCTCTGAAACTTTATTCCCTGTGAGTGGCTGGCCATATGGGATGACTGAGCTTTGTCTGAAGAACAAACTTGGTCTAGGTCAGTCCCGTGTTTGTCACAGGCTCACATATCTATTCCTGAGCACCAGCTTTTGCAGTTCTAGATTCAGAGACAGGTGAACAACAGTTAAGCTATTGTTAAAGTTCAGCAACTTTACATTGTATTTGACTTTTACTTTATATTACACCTTTTATAATTTATACCTTTTGTTGCTGTCTGTGGGCAGCAGGGCGTCTGGACCACAGGCCAGAGGTCTGCATTGAAATGGGCATAAATAGATGGTATTCTTTTGATGTTAGATTATTCAGTTTTCACATTTCATCTATTATTCATTTTTATATTTAGTTAGATTCACTCTTTATGTCCCTTTAAAATTCAAGTGGTTTGAAAAGGTCTCTGATTCACTGTGGCACCACTTCAGTATAATGCCAGCATCGTTTAGCTTGTACATGAATAGTCACAGCTTTCATGGAAAAAAGAAATGCAAGAGCCAAGAGAAAAATGAGCTGCCACCTCTCCCATGCCACCTGCCTGCACCAGAGGAGGTAAGGGAGGAATTCCAGGGCAAGCTATTTTTTAAACTTAGCACAGCAAATACATCCAGAAGACAATACTTTGTAAGTCATTGCAAAGGTTAGATCGGTTTGTCCTCTTAGGTTGTAAATATGATGCTGCTACCTTCAAGATCCATCTACCAGCAACACCAAGCAACTAAAATCTTCCCTCCTGCTCCCTCATTAACCTCCCTGGAATGCCTAGAGGTCCGTCCGTCCTGCTGCGAGGCAACGAGAGCTTCCCTGAAACTGGGCACTGGGGCAGGCAGCTGCAGGTGGCCCCGCAGTCAAAGACCAAAGGGGCTGGGTCGACCAGGCTGCTAGCCTAAAAGAAACCAGTGGGATGCAGAAGCTGCATCTCCTGACAGCTCCCTTCAACCACGTGCATCGACTCTGGCGTGGTGGTAGCTGGTTGTTTTGCAACTAATACAGTTAGCTCACTGCCAGCCTTCTGAACCCTGTCTCTTCCATATATCTTGGCGAGTTGATGGGGATTTAAACAATATTTGACTTGGAGGTACTACAAGGCAAACACACAAGCCATCAAAGGCATGTTTTATAACCCTGAGTTAACATGATTCTTTTCTTTGGCATTCGACCGAAAGAAAAAAGAGAAAAAAAAAATTTTAAGTGCCTTATGATTTTAAGCATGCAGAATGTCCCAGCTTTCTATCATTGTGAATCTGTTTTCCCATGTTGAAGGGGGAAAGTTTACTTGGGAGCAATAAGCAGGTCCCGTGGGACTGCAGCATGCTACTGCAGTCATGCACAAAGCCACTCGGCCAGGAAAGGGATGTCAGCCAAGAGCCCGGAGTCCCGCACTTCAAAGGACACCTCATGGGCAATGGCTTTATTTTCTTTTTAAGAAAATGATCTGATGAGCATTTTGCTGCACTGCTAGTGATATTGCCGAGAGAGACTATCCTATGCATGTGGAAATCTAAAGGGGTGATTCATATCTTCTCTTCACGTGCTGTGGTGTCCCGAAAAGGTGGACTACATCACAAATTTAAAATGACCATATGCCCAACCTCATTACCAGACCTAATAGGCAGCAGATGAGAATCAAGTTAGTGGGATGCTATTTCCTGAGGAGAGGTCATTGCTTATCTGCATCTAATCACTTTGAGCTATTTATAGGTATTTAATCACTCGAGCACTTAGGACAAAGCCTTCTTGCAGAAATCTATTTTGGAGTGGGTTACCTCCACATGAGGTAGGTCTTATTTAGCTTGGCAGCCCTCAAGAGCAGCACTGGAGATTACCTGTGGGTGGGAGAGTCGCCTACAGGGATGACATGGCAAATATGCCAGGTCAGCCCCGGTGCTGACCTCAAACCAGGGTAACAGAGCTTACAGGGAACTCTTTTTGAGCTGTTCCAGAGCACTGTCTCTGCCTGGATAACCACTTTGAACTGCTGCTCTGCCTCATGATTGTTTTGCTAATCCCGATCCTAAGACCATATGCAAAAGAGTATTTTCCCAGTGCATTTGCAGCAGGGCGCAAGTAGATCTGAGAGCCTGAGTGACAAAGCCTGCCCTCCCTCATATGACGCTCAGACTGAGGTGAATTCACTGAGGTTGGGAGGTAGAATAGGGTTTGATACCTAATGCAAAGCAAACATTTCTTAACGCAAAGCAAGCAATAAGGTCCCCCTGCAGTAGACAGGGCTGAAATAGTTTGGATCTTGATTTAGAAGGTGTCAGCCTCCTGACAGAACCTGGAATTAGCACCCACTGGGTTGTACAACCTCACGGACAATCTCAGCATCTGTTGTTGTAGGTGCTGGCCTAAAAAGCATTAGTCTGAAGGCATATGGTGTAAAACAATTGTTCAAGAAATAACACTTTTTGTCTATTGCTTTTTACCTTGCCTCTGTGACTGCAAAATTTATTAATGTCTATACGTTTTCATCAGAGACCCTATGATGTGGTATCCAATTTTCCACTGCATTATTTGGAAATCAGATTCTGCTGTTTTCAAAAAAAAAAAACCCAACAATTTCAAATGGGAGAATCTATTACTGCCAACACCTAATTCCAGTTTCATCAAATAGTCAAAAATGGACAGGCCTGAGAAAGCAATTCCCTTCACTGAGTAAGATTCAAAATTTCATAATTGTCAAGTTTTAGAATTTGAAGTTGCAGTAAGTCCAATGCCTGTATACATTCAGCTGCCACTTTTATGGCAATACCATGACCTGGTGACAGTTTTGAAGCAGAGAAGCCAGTGTGGGATGATCAGCTCATATATTCATCACGATCTCAGAGTCAGGGGAGTGAGAGAAGTGGGGATTTTTCAATCCAAAGTTTACTGCATGACAGCTCAAGAAGGCACAAATTGAGCAACCGTGGAGTTGCCTAAGACTACCTAACTTGAATTATTTGCAAAGGTGAACACTTCTACATTAGAATTTGTTTTTTGGTTTATGTTCTATGTCAAACAGCTCCTGCCCTCTGAAGCAGCAGGTTACCTGGCTTTCAGAACGGGGCTCTGATGTAAAAACAGACACGCTTACATCCCAGCCCATGCAATGCTCAGCTCTTTCACCACCTGAGTGCCAGCTAACACCCGGGCCTGACCTCCTCTTCATGCCAGCATTTCAGAGAGCTAAATCCCTCAACAGCTGATCTTGGGTACCACTTTAGGGCATTGCTTTGTGATCAAAAATAGAAACTTCAAGGACCATTTTTCCTGTTCGGTAGTTGATCTTACTGTACCCACAGTCTTGGTCTAGCTACCAGCAGTGTTTCCATATTCTGACAAACAAAAATTAGTAGACAATAGAACATTTATGTCTTCCAATTTGGTAAACTAATTTGTTACCAAATATTAATCATGTGCTATACGATGCCCCTTGATTGATTCTTTCGTCTCAAAAAAAGTCTGAAAGACCATGAGTTTCATGTATTCAAGGAAGAGCCATTTTCTTTTCTCAGCAGAATACATCTTAGATTTGTAGAGCTACCTGGAGAAGACAGAAGACTTCTTCAGTATTTCTAGAGTATTTTAATCCTTTTTGGTCTCAGTGCTCCATTGTAGGTCCTCTCAAATACTGAAACACAAGAGAGGACATTATTTCCCGCAGAAGGAGTCTAGGGAACTTTCCCAGAGGGAAAAATATGGAGAAACCTCATCAAAGGCTCAATTTTAACATTTTCATAGGGCTGAGCATGATTCACCATGTTTATGTCTCCACTTGGACGGGTGTAGGGCAAACGCTTATTAACCAGACAGAGGAAGCATCCAGCACCTTATCTAGCTTTTCATCTTCCTTTATCAGTAGACAGTTCCAGTTAAAACAAAAAAAAAATTCACTTATTTCCTTAAAGAGAAAAAAAGAAAAGAAAAAATATACCGTCACAGTGGTTGACTCAAACTGTGGTCACATGTTTTGCTAGTGTTACCAGAGAACAGAAACATGTACAAATCTGGTTAAGGCTGAATGTCATGGCCTAAGCAACAGCTTCCCTGAATGGTCCTGTGATGGAAGCTGTTAGACTTGGGTAGCTTAAGTAAAATCATCAAGTATGTTGTATTTATAGCCTGATTAGGAGTAAATGCAGAGCTGAGCATTAATCAGACCAGGTATTTTGTGAAATTCACTATTATACCAAAAAATTACAAGGTGAGATTTCTAGCAAGGTTCATTTCTCCCATAGAGATTGCTCAAGACGGGTGGAAGACAAATTGCAATTATTTTTATTTTGAAGTACAGTGTGAAGTAAGTAGTATCTTTTTTCTCTACTTTGCAGAAAAAAATATGCACCATCTTTGTACTGAAAATATCGCTCCTGAAGATGTGATTGCTTCACAGAGAAAGCACTCCTGCAGTCTATGTGCTAAAGCAGGTTGACTTCCAGAATGGATGAGGATGTACAAAAGAGTATCTATCTTGCCCATTCTGCTCTGTATCACAGTAGCAATTTCTGTCTATTGCTAAAGCATCAGAACACTTATTTTAACTTTTTTGATCTATTAAGCGTTACTAAGTGAGGACTGGAAGTGATTTGGAACCTTCTCTGAATGTGCTGGCAATGAGAATCTCAAAGGGCAGAGTTCAAAGCTATTTCTTTTGCAGAGAGGAAGGGGATCGTAGTTCCAGACAACTGAAGCACTGCTGGCCTGGTGAAGGACTCTCTGAAGCTCCTACACAGGCTTCTTGACCTCACCATAGTCTTAAATGCTTCCTCTGAGGAGAAGCGTGTTAAAGAGGTTCTGCTTCTCACATCTCTTGTCTTTTGTCAGATGCCCAAATCATTGCATTTTATATCATCTTTGCTTGCAAAAGAACGGCCTTTTCTCAGCTCCTCTAAAGAAATTGCCAAATTTTGTATTCTTCAAGATACTCTTCTATTTTGTTCACCAAGTAGAGGCGAAACTAGGATGCACTCCCTCTCTGTATTTCTATTTGTTAGAAAGACACCAGGCATCTACAGTCAAAAGAGGCCTACTGGCGTGTGAATGAGGGCACATTTCAAATATGTCTCTCAGGAAGGAGCCAACACAAAAGGAAACCAGATATATTTGGAAAATTTAACCAATATTCCCTAAATAAAGGGGGGGAAATATCCCTAAATCATAAAATTATAGAATCACAGAATAGTTGGGTTGGAAGGGACCTTTAAAGGCCATGTAGTCCAACTCCCCTACAAGGAGCAGGGACATCTCTAACTAGATCAGGTTGCTCAGAGCCCCGTCCAACCTGGCCTTGAATGTTTCCGGGGACGGGGCATCCACCACCTCTCTGGGCAACCTGTTCCAATGTCCCAAATGTACCTGGCTGACCTTCCTCTGCAGTCAATTTAGAGTAAGTCCATCTTTAAAGGATCATTTTATGGGGTTTTACTGGGAGCAGAATAGGAGGCTTTAGTCACCTCTGAGCAATGTCTTCCTGGGACAGTCACTCTGGAATTGATCAGAAGTTGCTTAAAGTAGAAAGAGAGCCATGTTTGCCTCTCCCCCAATCCCCCCCACCCGCCCCAGCACATTAATGAGAAAGAGGAAAGGTTTTATTTTGGGAAGTCAGTGGCCTGCACAAGTGTGCATTTCAGCAGGAAAGTTCACCGAGAGTGATCTGAGATTTTACAAATCTGTTCGAAGGAGACCAACAAGAAGCCTGGGTTGACCTGTTTGTTATTCTGGAGATCGGTGCTCCCCTGATATTTCCTAGAGGGCATTATTAATGTTGCATGGCATGAACACTTTGATCTGTCAGCAGAAGTCCTTGAGGCTGACAACAGCTGCCTCTCATCTTACCTCAGCACTTCTCTACACTTTGGCTGCTGAGAACTTCCTTCTCAGAGACGAAAAGGAAAATAAAATCAATGAGGGAGGAGCAGATAATTTAAACTGGTCTCCAAACTGTTGCTAGGTGCTGATGGTTTAGTACCTGGGAAACCTTGCTGAGAACAAACACATACTGATGTCTCACCTGTCCTTTTGGTTACTCTTGTTGTGTCAGTCATGAAGGTTACTATGTTCCCCAGCAGACTGGTTGTTCCTGGCACAGAGATGAGTGACTCAGGCGTGACTCATTGGTGCAGGAGAACCTGCTGGCAGCCAGGCACTATCCTCAGTGGTGGCAGAAGTCCTCTCTGCAGCACAGGCACAGAGAACGGTGGCAAGCCAGCCTGTGACAGCACTGCAGTGCAGCACTCTGATGGCATAGACCTGGTGCAGCAAAGAAAGTCCCAGGGGCACAGAGCATGGCAAGACATCCTCGCAGGGCTGACCACACAAGGTGCCTTTCCTGGTCTTGCTTCAACTCAGTGGGGTCAATGCTTTTGCAGGCTGACTGGCTTTATCCTTGGGATAATTCTTCTTCTTCAGCTTCGTTTGCCATGGCAGACAGTGCCACAGCCCTCACATCCATCACAGCTAGCGGGAGACAGCACCCACCCAGCTTCCATGTGCAGCCTGTGGCTGGGCTGTGGAGATGAGGAATGATACTCCCTGCGGTGGCAGTTACGGTGGCCAGGGTGGCCATTCATCACCATTGCCTTCGCTGCAAAAGGCACCCAGCACTGTCCTTTCATGAAGCCGATCAAGTGATCCTGGGGCAGTTCTCCCAGGACCCAGCTAAATATGTTTACAGTGGCTGGCATTTAATTCAATGAGTAGTCCCAATAGCTACTATGAACTGTTTAAAGAATAAAACACTACTCCTTGTAAGAGTTTCAGGCTTTGGTTGTTCCTGGCACAGGCTATTCCTGGTAGGTCCTTTTCCTCTGAGGTTAAAGGCTTCCCGCGTACTATTCATCACTTTTCTGCTCTCTTTTCTTCTCTCTGTAAAATACCTAGAGACAAGGATTAGATTAGAAACTGACAATCATTTGAGGAGAGCTGGAGGTAAATCCTGAACAGTGATGTGAGACAAGGAATTATTAATATTCTTGCTGCAGAATGGATAACTGGCAATGGGGGAAAGGAACTGATTTTCCTGATGTCGCATAAAGAAGCCCTGTGAAACTGCTGGGGAAACAACAAGAAGTTAGGCAAGTGGCAACTGCAGATGTGTTTTCCTGCCTGGGATGTTGAGGGTCATGCTCACATGGTTAATATGCGATCCCAAAGGAGGAAAGATTAAAGATAGCCTTGCCGTTGATCAGAGATGCCATCAGCTGATCTGAGGCTACCGTAAGTCATGTGAGACAGTAGCACTGTTTGCTGCCCTGTGCGCTGTCCTTGTGATACCAGCATGTCCCCCTGGGTCATGCGAGTTGTCCCTTCGGTGCGTCACTCGTCTCTGTGCAGATGTGCAGATGTGGGTGCCTGCTCCCCAGGGCTGGTGTGACACGTGGGCCACTCTGCAGCACTGCCTGGGGCTGGTGGGGAGATGTTTCTGGTGTTGCTGTGGAGTGCTAGAGTGACTCTTCATCGAAACCTCTTCATTTTGCCTCTTAGCACTCTTCTCTGCTGTTGGATGTGGAAAAAAAAAAGTCCACTTGTGCAAACCAAATTCTAATTCCAGGTGTGAAATATAGAATTCTCTTGTCAAGTTCCTCCTCTGAGGGATGTCACCAGTCTTGGTGGTATTTCATAAGGGTCCAATGTGGCCCACTGACCTTAGAAATAAAGGGGTCTAGCTCCGGAATTTGACTTTCTGCCAAATCAGCTTGACAGTCTTTTCAGTGAAAGCTGTGGAGACATGGGAAATGCAGCATACACAGTTTATCTGGATTTTAGGGATTCTACGGACACAGCAGCACACTGAGATAGCTTTGAGTGACATTTGAAGGAGCATTGCTTGTCAAATAGGATAAAAAAGGTGGACGATAAAACTGGCAGATGGGAGGGATACAGCAAGCCATCAGCAATGGTGTTATATCAGAATAGGATCTGCACCAAGCACGGTTCCCCTGAGATTAACGTATGCTACTATGACCAAAGTTATTCTGCCTAGTTATTAGCAAGGTGAGAAAACAGTATCATTCAGCCATGGCTGAACATGAAGCTGGCACAAGACACATTATTTGCAGAAACATATGAATAAGATGTTACTGGATCAGAATTTTAAAGGAAGAAAAACCTGTATGAAATTGTGTATTTAGGTAAGAATTGTACAAGAAATCTAAATAGCTGCACTATAGAGTCTTTCTTTCACCTCTGATATGGCTCTGGTAGTGGTTTGTGAAAGGCTTCAAGTTAGATCCACAAGAAGACTCAGGTATCAGACCAGAACTGTTGACCCTTAAGTCTAAAATTACATCCTCAGAACCTGTCGCTTGCTGCTTTTAGTCTTGGAAGCACATGTAGTCACTACGCACTTATCCTTCCATCACTAATACTCCTTGTGTGTCCAAGTTTACTCAACATACAATACAGTGATAGGTAAAAGATCTCCAACCTGGCTTCACATAATTTGGTACATGCTAATTACCACAGTGCAGTGCTGTGCAGAAATAACAGCCCAGGAGATTGAAGCTGTGGAGGCTTGCTGGGCTGATGCTGCAGGCAAGCAGGGCAAATGGCGGCATCCCAACAGCTCCCCAAGCACAAGCTCACTTGGCTGCAGTCTGCTCCTGGAACGGCGACAGGCAGGTGGGATGTGTCCTATGTGTCTGTTGTGGGGCTGAGCAGAGCTGATGACGATCTCTGCAGTGCTGTGCAGCTGGATGCCCATCTCAGGCCCATGCTGAAGGGCTTTCACATGCAGGATGAATCTTTCCTGCCCTTTCTTGCCCATGAGATATGAGCTGATAAGAATTTTCTGAAAATCACTGTCAGATTAGGCTGTGGGCAAAACAGGGAAGGTAGTGACTACTACCATCTGTTGAGAAATCACTTAATGCTGAAAGCATTCACTCGTTAGGATGAGCAATGTTTAAGTTCTGCCTTGGTGGAAAGGATCCTGGACCTTATCCAGCCTCCAGACAATTTCCCCAAGCACAGAATGACCATTGTTCTGTGGTGGGGCTTGCTGGCTCCCCTGGGCAAAGCAGTACAGCCTCCCCGGTGTAATTAAACAAGAATCAGTCCAGAGACAGCATTAAAAAGATTCATGCTTCATGCTTGAAAGGCATCTGGAAAAGCTTTCGGTCTATTCCAGCACCCTTTCCAAAGTCTTGATACTGGACACTTGGACGTGTCTACAAAGACTATCCAGTTTGATGCTTAAGATTCCTAAGTCATCTGCACTCCTGGCATATATAGAAAGTAGGAAAAATTTCCTTTACCAGATTTCTGTGCCCATGTAGTTCTGAGCACCCTAGGCTGGGAGATGGCATAAAGTTTACTTTCGAATCCATGACTATGGATTTGCCTAACTTAATTCTTTTGAAAATTATCAAATGTAGGAAAGGAAAAATGATCTTGTGACTGAAGCACAGGGCTGGCATTCATGAGCTTGGGGCTCTATTCAGCTGTTCCCTGGGCTTCCTGCCTGACCCTGGGCAAATCACAATCTCTCCATGGCAAAGTTTCCTCCTCTGTAACGTACAGATAAGGGTGCCTACTTGACAGGGTTTGTGAGAAGCGAAATTCATTATAATATTCTCATGTTTTCAGTATTTTTTTTCTGAGATTTGCACTCCTCTTGGAAGCACAAATAATTATTTTAATCATTATTGCTAAGAATAATGATGAATGCACTTCAGTTTGGAATGTGCTTGCTCTCACATGTTTGTTTATAACTCCACAGTATAATAAATAATTCTGTAGCTGCAATCTCTTCATCTTGTTCCCCAGCCCTCTTGCTCACCCAGCATGAACCTGCAGTTACACTGGCAGTCCTAGACTAGAGCTTCAGGGTTACCTTGGTCGGCCGCTTTCCGCCGTGGAGTTTATAATCAGTAGGATCATCTCTAAGCACAGCCTCCCTCAGCACAGGATTACCTTGCCGTGGTTCCCAGGTCGCAGTGTTCTAGAGGAAAGACAGGAGCACATCTCTCCTGCAGGTCCGCAGTGGTAGTGGTCTACATAGGCAATGTCTTTGCTCCAGAGCTTACAAAGATCCTACAGATACAGTGGTAACTATCATTTCATGCTCCTGCAAGTGTGAAAAGTATTGCCAAGTGAAAAGTATTCTTGTGGCTGTGTGTCCTGGTGGTCCCTCCTTCTCCCATTATAACACCGCCATAATTTTATGTTTCCTCTTTCCCTCTGTTTTTTTTTCCTGTCACACTCCCCTGAATTGTCCCAAATTGCTTAATATTTCCTTTCATCTGGTATATCCTCCAGTGACACAGGCAGACCTTTAAACTCCAGCATCTGAGGAATACAAATATGCTTTAAAATATGTGCATAACTTGTGGCTCTGTCACCACATAAACTTAACATTTTTTTTAATTATTGTATCAACTTTTCACTGGCCTTTCACTCTTCTGCCACTTCATTAGTTTTGTTACCTGTTATTTGTTGCCATCATTCACTGTCCCATTAAAAGCAGAGCTCCATTTTGTAAAAAGATATACAGCTGTGTTGCAGTCGTTGCTGCAAGCTAGAGTCCTGTAGTTCATTCCACTAAGAACGGCTGCGTGAGCTCTGCTCCTCAGTGTGTCTCTGCCTTGAAAAAGCCCCAAGGAAATGGGGCACGACAGTAACTTGAGAAGGACAAGCGGCCAATATTCACTTTAAAAGCTCCCGCAAACTATGATAGGGACAGTCCAGCTGCAAATTGGTTCTTTTTGGAAGAGGTGCAGATGATGACAAGGCCACCCTTCTCTCATGTGGCATGCACATACACCCCGTGGGCATCATGGGGCATGGAGTGTGCAGCTCCCAAGAGACGAGGGAGACCACAACTGCTGACCTGTGTACTACATGTAATTTTTCTTTGTTAATGTGGTGAATGGAAAAGAGTAGTCTCTACAAAGTATTTTGTCATGCTTTTGTATTCCTCTTCTTTTTCTAAATTATGCAGCACATTTTCTACTATCTATTTTCTCAGTGCTGAACAAGACACCGTGAAAAATCTTTTTGAATTGAAGGGAAATCAATCTCCTTGCCTTCTGTCTGAACTGTGCACCCAAGTCTCTTGGCTACTCTTCGTTTTCATAATTCTGCTAATATGGCAGATGCTTTTAATCTCACCTCCCAACCAAAGGAATTGCTTATCATTGCAGACCAAGTCTTGGTGACTAGTCATAAACATGATCCGTTGCCTGCCTCACAACATCTCCAGGCTGCATCCTGGCTTGTTTGCCTGTTTGGGAAATCCTAGTTCTTAGCTGTTACGTTGTGGCCCTTTTTAAACAGCAATGTCACCCACATTTGTTCATTCCCCCAGTAAGCATGGCTGTGAATCTGACACTTACTTGCAAGTTGAGCACTGAGACCATAAGGCGTAGAGTGTCTTGATGTCACAGCAGAGCATGTTCATGTTCACAGCATGTTCATGTTCACAGCATGAACAAGATGAGCATGTTCTGGCTCGCTCAGCACACCAGCTCCCCTTTCAAGTGGCATCATAGAGGGATTAAGCTTTCTTCCTCTTTTTTTTTAAGCATAAGGGAGCAAAGAAGACTCCTTTTTAGAGCTACTTGGAGAAGATCTGTCCTTCATCAAAGCAGCTGAGATATCTTGCTTGAGTTAGCTTGGCCCGGAGCGATGATTTGAGGTAGTTAAGTGTCCTGGGGGAGCTGCACCATATATTTGCTGTCCTTCAGTTCTCTGTATGTAAAATTTATCTGCTGAGAAAAGACATCTTCCCAGCTGGGATGCTTATAGTACTGTGAATATTTAGCAGCTCTGTTTTGCTTTTTCTTTTAATGGTTGTCTGCCTGAGGACACTTAGATGTAGAATATTCTGAATATTTGTAAATTCAAGGCAACAACTCCCTTCTCAAAAAATATCTCAGGGCTAAAAATAACTACAGAAACAAAAATATGAGGTAAAATGAAACATGATAATCAAAGAAACTTACTTTAGTTATTTATGAACAAGAAATGCCTTACATGTAATTCAGCTAGCGACTGAAAAGTATTGCTTATGCTGTAGGTATGTACAGATATGTTTAAATTCTTTTCCACTGCATAAAGACGAATATTGCAGTAGTAGAGATATACTGCAATGTAAGGTGCTTATGGATAAGTTTGCTTGCTGGCATATCTCTGAACAACAGAAAAATTTAAGTGTTGCAAATAGTAAGCATCACTATTGTTAATTTATAACTGTAAAAGAAAGTTATAGCCATAATGTTCGTAAGCAGTCAATACTCTACTGAATACAGGGAAGAAATATACTTCTAGACAAATGTCTGAAAAAGGATATTTCTGTATATATATATTTAGTGTAGTTTGCTCAGCTCAGTCTTAAGGTCTGAGAGTAATACCGGTATAATTCCAGACTTTCTAGTAGTCATCAGGTACCTACAGAGTACTTTATCATCATAGGTAAAATACTGTAGTTGGAGGCAAAATTAGGCACACAAATACAACATAAATTAAACATTTTATGCAATAAAATAATCTGTATAATGCCTGCATAATACAAGTTTTTCCTTGTAACATCTCTAATCAGAATTGTATCTGGATATTCTGCTCTTGATTCTGCTCTGATCTTTATGTACTTCATCTGCAGTAGTGAAGATTTGAAACATGTTTCCTACTCTTTCCAAACTCCCATTTAGAGGGAAAAACACTGCATCAATGTTCTCTTTTAATTTTCTTCCAGATTTATCAGTTCTTCATATTATGCCTTTAAATGCCACTCCCAGAAAAAAAATCCCTCAAAACAGCAAATCATCTAATCTGGCTTTCACATCTCAGCTGCTGTTACTGTATAAACGATGCTGTTTAGAGTCAGCTTGGCAGCATGTGACACTTTGTCATCAAAACCCAGCAAGCCTCAGTTGCGTGCTTAGTGCCATCTCTGCATCTTTGTCTACAGCAATTTGTCATGTCCTTCAAAAAAACAGAAGTCAGATTTTGAGAACTTACACCTACTAAATGCAGAGTTTCACAGAGGGGATGAGTTTTTATCTTTTTGGCCTAAAGAGCACACTTGAAACATGGTAGAAGACGACTTTGAGAAAGAGCAAGGCTCTGAATTTGGTAACAGGAGCAATAACAATACAATAAACTTTTATTTATATTTACATAATTGAATTTCATAACTTAATTCTGCTGTTATACCCATAAATTTGTGTCAAATCCAACAGCACAAAACCAAACTCAATTTAATGAAGACATAATAACACAGCAAGATCCCAGTGTATAATTACACTAAAGCCTTGATTAGTGACAAAATGAACCTGCTATCCTTTCCCTCATCCTTCTTTGGTGACAGTCATTTCTTGTGCAGCTTGAACAGAAGCCTTTTTTTTTTCTTCTTGACTGTGAATGCTCACACTGATATTTCATGGTGTCTTCTTTGTGGCATGGGTAGGTTATCTAAAATGGAGCATAGTGTGTGATGTAAGCAGCAGAAAAAAAAGACCTGAACTCTGTGGGAACTGTATGTGCGTTCCCAAGAGACAGCTTCTTCTGCTTTGGTGGTAGGAAATCTACAGGCACATAAGATTTAAGATGACACTTTCATGTGCTCTATTTGGTTCATATGTTGAATCACTGGTTGATTTTTAGAAATACATTAAGTTCAAGAGGGCTGTGACCTCATGGCAACCAGAAGGTTATTGATCTAGTCTTTTTTTTTTTTTTTTTTTTTTTTTTTTTTTTTTTTTTTTTGTGACAGACACCTCTGGCGGTCACATGCTCAGATCTCTTTTCATAATTTGGAATTCATGATACACATGAGCTGAGCTGTATTGGCAGCTCTAATACTTCTTGGCTGGTGGCAGCCCTGATAAAAAATTTTGAAGTAGAGTGGGCGTGTGTTCCTTGCTTGCCTACATATGTTTAGCACACTGGAGTTTTAAGAGAACAATATTGTCCAAAAGAAGAACAGCATAGACTATCTGCCATGAAGATCATAGTGTCTGTGGTGTGGTGCTGATGTGTTTCAGGAACAGAGCTCTCTGCAGCTTTACATTTAGCTGCGTGATCCTGGGAGAAAGGCCTGCCCTTGTAACAGTCCCTCACCCAAGTCTGCAATTGCTGGCAGTGAAATATAACTGAAGACTCACACTGGCGTTGTGTTTGTGTGCAGCCGTGTACCTTGGTTTGCTTCTCCTGTTTAATTAGGCTGTAAGCTCTTGCAGGTAGCAGGTGTCTTTTACTCGGTGTTTGCATAGTGCATCAGTTCCAGTCCTAACTGATGCCTCCAGGTGCTGCTAAAATAGGAATGAACAGACTCAGCGCACTTCCTCTGTGTGTGAGCCATGGTCCTCAGTCCTGCTTGGCTAGGTAAGACATGGTGCTTTTCCTGCTCCATAGCTGGATAAATTCATTTCAGATGCAAGTAATATTCAAAGGTCTCTGTTGGCCTGTTTGCATTTTTTATTTTATTCAACCATGTTCTTGTCAGTAGCCAATTCAGCCAAAGAGAGATAAAGTAGGAAGATGGGAGACAAAGTGTAGTTGAGCTGGTAAAACAGGCTTTCCTATGGAAAGCAGGCTCTTCTTATCTAGCAAGCAGAATTGAAAAACTTGATTCTCTGATACCCTGTATCTTGTGACACTGGTAACACTAAAGCAAATACCTTTTTCTAAGTTGGTAATTTTTCCCATTCGCTTTGCATTCAGGAAAATACTGATTCAAAGAGCCAAGGGAAAATAATCCTAAAAGAGCATTCATGAGAGAAAACAGTGAGTGCAATGGGAAGATAAAGGGGCAAAATATATTCACCTGCATGGCTCTCTCCTGTGTCAGCTGAAAGATTAGCTTTCATAATCATGTTATTTAATGATCTCAGTAAATGTGCAGCATTTCTAACCCATGTTTAGGTAAGTATTGCTGCTCTCCACATGTTTTTTAACCTGTGATGTAAGTGCATTGTATGAAATGAGCACCGTGTGTAACACAAGTGTACTCTTGCATTAAAATCATGTCATGAGAAGCATATCTATACTTATTTTGCCAGTAACTGATACATTTACTATAACCTTCTTAACGCCGGTGGACAGGTGCCTTCAAAAAGTCTGAAAATTAGAGAGAGTTCTGGGAAAAGAGCAGCCAACAGTTTCATAGTTCATCTTGTTTTTCTGTTCAGGCAACGAAGAGGGCCTGGGAAAACTCTCCTGGTTGAAATTACAGCTGTGTCACAGAAATGACATGAGCACAGGAAATTGTTGCCTTATAACCATTTGCTGGGGTCCCAACAGGCTTCAGTGGCGTTCACTGCATCTGAAGTATGTGTGTGCATCAGGAGCAGGAGAGTAATGTTCCCAAAACCAGCTCTCCTTGGGCCGGCAAGGGATTTCTCTGCCCCACTTAGGCTTTCTGAGAAGAGGATGCTTGGAGAACTACATCATTTTACAGGGGCTCCTTTACCACTGTCTTATTATATCCACAGAAAAGTATCTAAAATGAGGGACAGTTCTATAGTCAAAGAGAAATATGAAATACTTGCATCCCTTTCCAGTTAATTAGGTAATTATATCATTTTGTGTCAAAAGAGCTTCAAGTGATTAAACTGTTGAAAGTGGTAACCTCAACTATAGGAAGCCTCCAGGGACCACATTATAGCTGCAAAACTAATAAATAATCATCATCATCATAGGTAACACAGAGGCAAGCTACTTCTCAGTTGTCCTGTGACTACATAACTTGATAAGAAGAATACCATTGCTGGTAGATAAGAAATGCTTGATACTTCATTAGGTAAAATTTAAATTACTCTTTTAAAGAAGGTTCTATAAAGAAAACAATTCTGCTGTCAGGTATGACAATTTTTCATGCTTCCCACTAGGAAAATTAATTATTTGTGACTCAAAATGTGAGAAAGCTAAAGTAGGAAAAAACACTTTAAATAAAAAAATCATAAGCCATCCATGTGCTGAAATCTCCTGTCATACTTGATAGCAGCAAACAAATCAGTGATGCGCAGTTTTCATAATAACTGTAGTTCATTGTTAAGAAAGTAAGCACAAAAAAGGCAGTGTAATAAAATAGGATTGATATCTGTAAAGATCAGAAGATATGTACATGTATATCTTTGTTTATTTTGTTTTTCTTTGAAATTTAATAAGCTAAGTTAGCTCATTGTTATCAAATTATTATCTAAAATCTAATGGTGTTATCTTTTATTTACTGTTAACTGTTTTTATATTTTACCACCTTTATAGCTAAAGTCAAAAGTCTTGTTTTAAACATTTTGTAAATATACAGGATAAAATAATCCAGGAATCTTAATGAACAGCTTTATGAAGTGTATTGGGCAAACATAAACCTAACATCACTAGTATCTATTTTGCAAAAGACTTGAATGCAAGTTTGATTTAAGGATCTTGTAAGTACCAAGCTAGCTATTGACATTTATGTATGATAGTCTTTTAATTTCTAAATTTGTAGGTTTTTTTTCCCAGCTTCAATTTCTCTGTTTAGCAGTATGAACTCATCTTCCTACCAACATCCTTTAGAGAAGGAGGAATTGAATGAGTAGAGGAGAGAACCTCCAGGACTCTCCTGTTACCTTGAACTTCAGTCACCCCTCTGTCTCACTCTGTCTATAATAATATAAAGGAATTCTAATTAACACATGTGTAACTGATGACTGCAGAATAGCGTATCTTTGGAAAGTTCTGCCCTGCTCTGAACTCAGTTTCACATCATTACTTTTTATTTCAAAGTATCCCAGACTTCCAGAGAGAAAGATGACACAGAGCAAAAATGGTGTCTTGTCAGACACCTCACTTGGTGTCTGTGAGGGTACTTCACAAGGAGTTTTGTCTTTGTTTTTTTATTAAAAAAAATTACCTTAATGGAATTGTTTGTATGGTACAGGGAGGAAGCTAATGGTTTGTGGGCAGAAAGGAAAATGTAGGTGATGACAGAGTAGCAAATAGAGAAAAAGGCAGGTTCCCCACTTCTTCAGATATACGTACAGAAATGCTGCACTTCACAAACACTCCATAATTATGGATACATTTTGTAACACAAAAATAAACCCTTTAATTATATGTAGTGCTGGCTGCAGATAATGATGGGGATTTTGTTGGGAATGGATTAAAGAGAGGTGAACATGTTTTTTTCATTCAGGCACTTGTGTTTTTTTCCTGCCAAGCCATTAGGACAAAGTAGGAAGCACACATGCAACAAGGACACTCTCAGCATTCATCTTCAGAGTTGGGCAGAGAGTGGCTCTGCATTGCCCCCCTTCCCTCCCCTCCAAATGTGCTTCCGATGTGACTTCTGCAGAGTGTGAGGGCAGCTTGGCTTGCGGCTCCTTAGCGAAGGCCTGGTTCACGAGTGCTCAGGGCAGCGCAGCACTACGCACAGGATGAAATGTTGACTGTTGCTGAATCCCTACTCCTGGTGTGGTGCCTCTGTTGCAGGTGCAAGATTTGAAGAGGAAAAAAACCCCAAAGGCCTGTACTGGCAGGAGTTAGGAGAGCTCTTGTTGGCTGTCCATAAATGCAATGGGTAATTGGTTCTGCTGAGCTTGCAGGACAATTCATGGAGCAGAAAAGGCCATAAATATATTTTTCAGGATCCAGTTCAAGTTGGGACTGATTCTCTCTCCTCTATTTTTAGACCTGAATGACATAGCTGATTTCAATGTGTGAGCACAGGCTTACTGCAGCATTTAGTAACCAAGCTCATTCAAATATTCCATTCACCTGGAGATATGCTTACAACTGCAGAGAGCAGAGGGAAGGAGAACAGCCTTTTCCCATCCTGTGTGATGCCACAGGCAGTTTCGCACAGGACAGCGCAATTCAGATCCCACCCTGAACTACTGTGAGTCAGGATAAGGCCAGATGCATAGCCCACACACAGTGCCTTATAAAATAATAAACCAGAAGAGATTCCCCCGATGCCCACTCCCACTGCACCTCAAGTGTGATCATACTCTTTCTTGCTTCGAGCAGGTGGCAGTGAGGGAGGGACGCAATTCCTTCTCTCTAGGGTAGCCTTCTTCTCAAGTAACAGCCTCCTCCCATATCTTCCTGGAACTCACTTTATATGTTTTAGGGCTGCCGCTGAGTGTGCCACGGTGCCTGTCCTGCTAGCCAGCTGCCACCAGTGCTGCTCCTCAGCTGGGAAGAGCTGGGAGCCAGCAAATAGCCCCATCCCTGCCACAAAGGACATCTGGAAAGTGAGGCTGATGGTGTTTGGGATCTGATGGTGTTTGTTTTGGGGAGTTGGGGGTAAGGAAGCACAGAAGGCCCAGAGCCTCCTGGAGAAGTGGCCACCACTGCCTCCCACACCAGGACCAGCACCTGCGTGTCTCTTCCCGCAGCCTGCTGCAGTTCTGCACCTCTCCTCTCCTTACCTTTCTGCGGTGGGAACTGAACAGCCAGACTCTCTGCCCTTAAGCTGCCAACGCCTTGCTCCTGCCGCGAAGGTCGCTCGGGTGAGCAGGTTTTGCCCAGTGCTGCTGTCTGACCTGGGACATCTCAGCCCTGAGCTCATCTACCAGGAGTCATGCAAGCTTTGTGCAATGCTCGACAGGTCTTACAAAGGCCTATTTTGAGACAGCAACGATGACATTAGTAAAGGCTGGTCAACCGTTATTAATCGATGATGTAACTTAATTAAATTCACTGCAATTGCATCATTAGTTTTGACTTATTTTGCCAAAGGGGTAATCTAGAGATGATTCGCAATCACCAGAAAGAGAGAACAGCCAAATGAAACATTCAGGTTTGAAACAACTTAACAAGCAAGGTTAAGCCTAGCTTTGGACCTTGATTGAACAGACTGGCCAGACACAATTTATACCCTCAGTGACTGCGAGGCAGACCAGCTTCAGTGAAAGTGAGACAGCAATTTCCACCCGAGTAAGCTGATAAGTCCAGGAAATCTAACTGCTGCCTCATGTACTTAAAATAATACGGCACCCTGTGCACTGTCATAGTTTAGAAATACAGTATTATTTTATCCTGCTTTGCCTTATTCCATGTGGAAACGGAAAGGGATATTGAATGGCCATGAATATGGTCATATTTATATGGCTGTACAGTGGCCTCTACCTGAGGGCTTTTACTGCCACAGTAATTTTGGCTAAAAAGAAATCACATCTCTAATCAAAATAGTCAGGCCAGCAAAATATTTGAAGCGCAAAGCAGGGTGGGTGTGCCTGTCCCTGCCGTCAATGCCAATAAGATAGGAAGGGTCAGTGCTATTTTGAACACAACTGTTAGCTACTTTTCCTGCAACACCCCTGCTTGTACATATAGCCTGGTGTGCGCTTAGCTCCGAAATGGGTAGTTAGGAAGCTGACAGATTTTGGGTGTGTTTGAACTTTCATAACCCTTCATCTGATGTGCTGCAATCTCTGAAACAGCAAAAGACTTCTTTCTCCCTGTGCCCTGAAGAAGTAAGTTCTCATTGCTTTTTCTGGTTAGGCATGAGAAAACACTTTTCAATCTCACCTTGCCTTTTTTCTAACTGATCTTCGTGGGCATCTGCAACTCATTAGACCAATTATAATCCTTTTTTTTATTCTTGTTCATTATTTTCCCTTAGTTCTTTCACACTGTCCTTGAGTCCTTATCTTCACCCAGATTTGTCAGTCTTCCCTGCTGATCCCTCTCCATTTCAGTCCCTAGTCTTGTTTCATATCCTCCGTTATTTTTAAAATTTCTTCAGTCATGTCCATTCCCAGGGGTCGGGATGGAGATTTATCCTTTTGACTCCCACTTGTCTCTTGCTCTGGAGGAAGAGATGTGACAGCACACAGAAGTCATATAATTTTGAATGTTTTTATGCTCCGGGATCACTTCAAGTCTGTTTTCTTCCCCCAGCACCCACTTTTCCTTTCTTTACACTGTTTTTGTGAAGTGATTCTGGCAGTGGATTGCTGCTGCAGGAGGAAAAGCCAGGCTGGCGCTTGCTCTCCTGCCACCCCTCTGGGACACCAAGCTTCTGCAAATCCCGTCTGACTCAGATGCTACCTGACTTCAGCCCATGCTTCTCGACAACAGCAATGAGAAATTGTTAGTTATCCGTTCCATCCAAGTATCTCAATGTGCAGTCCATATAGAAATGAAACTTATAGCACTTCTCTGGGATGAGTTGGTGTATAGGAAGTTCCAAGAGCACGCAGTGAGTAACTATTAATCTAGGAAGAAAAGATTAAGAAGTTATCACTGGTTAGATCTCCTCTTTCTGACTTCTTCCTATATGACCACGAACAACTCACAATTTTTCTGTGACCGAGTTTCCACATCTTTAACAATGAAGTAATATCTGCTTTCTAGAGGTGATGTGAGGCTAATTATTCAACTATTGCATATGTCTTTGGGATAATCACCCCAAAAGGTCACAAACTACAGTAACATGAAGAGTCCAGGCCTCTGTCCTCTTCTGTTTTAGTTTTTAGCAGGAAGAACCTTTTGTAGAGGTTCACTAGCCTTGGCTCTGGTGATACACTTGCACTACCCATGTCTCATGGTGAAGAAAGCAGAAAAGAAATAGTTTTCTATATATCTGTATATTGTAAAATCTTCTCTATATATGTATATTGTAAAATCTTCCATGGGAAAGATATGTTGTGTCATTAGTAAAAGACAAGAACTATCAGGAACACAAGAGAAGAATTTTAAAAGTGTCTATTTGACAGTAAAAACTGGAACTCCTCAGTCTGCATTTCTGCAGGGGAACAAGTGGCCTGCTATACAGAAATGCTGAGCAATTACCAGTTCCAACCCATGGCAGGAAGGAGCTGCATTTTCTAATTTTATTTGAATGATGATTTCATCTGTGATTTATGTGTATGAATTCAGAGGAATCGCTATTATGCTTTGTCCTGGGGGGTCTAATGAGCCTTTTCTCCATTGATGGGTGTTTGTAGCTCTTGTCAGCAAGAACTGTAGTAATATTTTGGAACCAACAGGGAAATAACTCGCAGTGCTTAGCAGCACTTCTGAAGTGAAATGGAAAGGAGAAAGCCTTCCTATTTTATTCCTCTCCTCCTTTTGGGAGGGAAGTCACAGCAGCTCACTGTGGCTTAGTCAGTAAATCCCCAGCTGGGATTTGGAACTCATGACATCAGAGAACAAAGCATCTTTGCTGTGCTAATGTAGGCAGCAATGATGTGTCATCGGCTACCACGCACATGTTAGTGTATCATGAGGGTTCAGTGCTGTTTTGGTGACAAGGAGCAACCTTATACTTTGGTACTATGTAAACACTAAGGCTATTCACAGTCTCTCTCCTTGTGTAATCGTTCTCACATACAAAGTAGCAACATGCAAAAATCATTCTGCTGATGAATGAATCACTTTGATCAGTGCATTTTGTTAGTGTTCTTTATTTTTAAGTAGTGATAAAAGAAGCTTATTTTGTATGAGAGTAACAGGCCAAGGAATAAGAAACATCATTTGTATAAAGTAGCAAAAGGAGCTCATCCATGCAGTGGGGTTCCTAGAAAGCAGAGGGTGAGAAGTAGCACCCAGAATATTTCTTTATACTATACTTACTCTTTGAATGTCAGAGGAATAGAGCAGAAGCATAAAAATTGCTGAACAAGCACGTCAGCAGTCAGCTTAGCTCTATTTTCCTATCTTAAAGAGTACCCAGCTGCCACAAACTAAAAAATAAGGGCCTTTAGTTAATGGCATCAAGAACTTCAGCCATTGCTCAGTACCTCCACTTGCTAAATGCTAAAATGTGCATAAAGTTTTTATATGCAATCACCCAGTGCCAGCTGCTCCACAGGAACTGTGTGTTTGCACAGACTTGTCCTGTGTAGCTTCCTCCCATAAGGTGAGGTCTCATCTCCCCTTGGAACTGAGGGAAACATCTGTGTGCAGCTCCCAAGCAGTGGAGGATGCTGTGCAGGAAAGCCCCTGCCCACCACGGAGCGTCTGCCTGCATCAGAACTGCTGAGTACCACACATGTGGAAAACATACCATACCATGCTGTGCCTATATCTAGGTGTGGGTAACCTGCCTGGAGGTTACCTGCCAGGAATTCCCGGTACCGTCACCCTCAGTCACCTGCGACCTGTTTCCACATTACTCTGGTGGTGTGGGGGTAGCGCCTTGCCTTGGTTTCTGCTGCGGAGGGCAAAAGCCAGGAGTGCTAGGCCCCAAGTGACCAACTGCCACTTACAGTTATTTCTGCTCTCCACGGAAATGTGTTTACAAGGTTTTTTTTTGAGGTGAATATGTTGGTGTATTTTCATAGCCTAGCTTACATATGGTTTATATTTCCTGTGTTATTGCTTTACGTGAGTTGTCTCGTTTCTGCTCTCCTTCTCCCTCTCCCTATTGCCTTCAATAATTCAAAACAGACTGTAGTTAAAGACTGATTTATACCCTTCTAGAAATCTTCTTACATTTTTATTACAGCTCAGAGTATTCTTGTTATTAGCCCAGCTCTCCAGGAATACAATTAACTACTTCAGGGATTTTTAAAAGTCATGTCATAGTCATTATTCCAAAGGACTTCACCTCTACAACAGTAATTTTGAGGGTAAAGATGATCTAAGTAACTGGCAAGATTTTAATAAACTAGGTATTAAATCATAGCAGGATGGAATCATCTTCTTCAAAGGTATAAATGAGATCTAGGAAGAGAAGACAAACAAAAAAAAATATTATTAGAATATAAGCTATTAACTCTTCTGGGAAATATCTCACAGCAAAGGTGACAAAGTTGATCTGTCCATCCTTTTCAGAAGCATTATTATAGCATATAATAACGTATGAGGGCAAACTTCATCTTTAAATAAAATAAAACCCCAAGTTAATCCTCTACTCCATCCCAAATTATTGCCATTTCATTCCCTTTCTTTGAGTACTTTATACAGTTCTGTGAACAGCGCAAAGCTCCTGCATGATCATAAAATTGGAGGGCTGCAGTATTACATATTATTAGCATTAACTGACCCATTGCCTTGAAACAAATGAACATAAATTAATAATATTAAAGTAAAACAATACTCAAACCATTGCAATAGAAGGTGGAGGTGATATTGACTATGTTTCTCGGGAATGAATTTACAGTTGTCCTGAAAAGCAAAGGTTGTTCTGCTCTACTTAGTTTTGTCTAGTTTGTTTTTAAACAATAAATCTCATGCCATTTTCTGCCAGGGAGAGGAAGGGGAGAGAGGGATGGACACAAAGGACACTAAGAGAGGTGCAGCTCAGTCTGCATGGTGGTTGGGTGAGTGACGCCTGGGTGATATAGCAAAGGGTCAAATCTAAGAGCCTTATTAGAGTGGTATTCTGCAAATTAGGAGGGATATTTTCTTCTTTTCAATTTTATATATGTGTGAAATGAAACAAAGAAGTTACTGTAGCATTTCTCATAGTATTGCTAATTTTCTTTCACAATCCAAAACCATTACTTGATTATAAGAATGAAGGGGAGAAACTCTTTAGCACAACTTATTGTGATAGGACAAGGAGTAATGGTTTCAAAATAGAAGGAGGCAGATTCAGACTAGACATCAGGAAAAAAATTTTAACAATGAGGGTGGTGGAACACTGGAACGGGTTACCTGGAGAGGTGGTAGATGCCCCATCTCTGGAAACATTCAAGGCCATGTTGGACGGGGCTCTGAGCAACCTGATCTGGTTGGAGATGTCCCTGCTTCTTGCAGTGGGGTTGGACTAGATGACCTTTAAAGGTCCCTTCCAACCCAAACCATTCCATGATTCTATGATTCTGTGATTCTATGATTCTGTGATTTTGCTTTTGCACTAAAGTATTTAAGTATGCACATTAACTTTTTTTTTTTCATTAAGAATCAATGCCAGATGTAGTACTGTGACATTATTATCTGAAACCCTAGGACTGCATTATTAAGAACTATAGTGCTCCGAGCCGTTACTGAAGGGGTTGTAAGGAAATCTGTATTAAGCTTTATTGAGGGCAACCTAGGACTTAACACTTTCTGGAAAATAGTGACAAGTAAACTGCAGTACTACAGCAGATAGTCAGTAGTGACAAAGAACACCAAAATTAGTAGAAAGTACTTGGATGTCTTGCTGTGGCAGTAAATATTAGACATGAAAAATCATCCTTGAGGAGAAAAAGGCTTTTTTAGTTGAATTTTTGGGATAAATCTGAAAAGGGCCTTTAATTAAAAGTTGTGTACAGCAGAAGAAAATGCCAACATTTCAACATAATGGTACAATCATATTGCACTTGAAATAATACAGTAGTGACAGTCATCAGGGAAAGGGTAAAAGGGCAGTGTACAGATGCCATATGTAAATCTCTACAGTTTTTTGTGCTTAAGTTTCTACCTGTCACTTTGAAACTGTGCTAACATGACAAAGCGATGATTACAACAAAAAAAAATTTATTTTTTTTTAAAACCCACATAGTGCAAATATCTATTCGCAGAGGCTAAAAAGCATATAATGTGCTTTGCATGCTATGTCTACTACACAGGTTTCACATTAAACAGTAACTCTCTCAGGATTTTCAAAAACAATGCAGTCATCAGAGAGGGTTTTTGCAGTGTCTTGTCTAATGGTAGAATGATAATCTATTCAGCAGCTAGAAATAGCCCCAAAGAAACTATTACAGTGGAATAATGTACTGGAAAAGAAATAATCAGAGCCTGTAGAACCGGGAAGAAGTCTTCAAACAGAAGTGTTTTAACAGTGATTGTTCCCAGAAGAACCGTGAAGCCTGGCTGGCTGTACCTTCTTGAAGAGGACCCTGAGAGGCACAGATATTCATGAACTTGGCTGGCAGCTGAGCAGCAGATTTCTGTGGCCCTGAGGGAACTTAAGAACCACAAACTGCAAAAAGTCACCCAGAGAGAAATTATAGGGTGAGTTACAAGAACTTTATAGGTTCAAAGGAGTCCGTATATGGGGAAGTGCCCCCATTCCCAAACCCAGACACAGTGAGGGGCACTGCTGGGGCTCAGCCTTGCTTGCTTCAGCAATGGTAGGGACCATTAAAACATGTTCACTTGTGGGGAAAAAAGAAGGATAGATCAGGAAAAAACATTTTACATAACTAAACACACAGTTTTCATCTGACTTGACCTTATTCACTTGTTGCATGTTAAAGCAGTGAGTTGTTCTGAATTTTGTGTAAGCCACAGGCTGAGGAGCACAACTGTTTCATTAGCAGTAAGCGAGACCAGAGACTACGCTGTGAGACCACAATCACCACTGCACATCCTGAGAGGCCAATATCTCATGCAGAGATCCCAGTGTTGGTATGGTAATAAACTGTTCCCGTCTTGCATTCCTGAGCAGCATGGGGTGCCGAAGAATAGGCCCTTCGTGAAATCCACATTTTTTTTCTCAGTTCTGCTCAGTAAACTACATCTGCCCAGAAAAATTCACAGTGAATTAGTCAAAACTTCTGAAAAATGTAGCCTGGGCTATAGGTGGCATTAAACCTGCAAAGAGCTAACTTGTCCAGCTGATATAAGCAGCAACAGATAACAGGCAGTGGTTTTTAAGAAGTTGGTTAGTTTCCCCAGGATCAGCTCTAGTCCAGTGAAAGGGATTTGGAAGAATTCAGAGAAACCAGAGAAGCTGCCCAGAATGAATATTTTTCACAGGACTTCTAAATTCTGAAGGTTTTAGAATTATGCTCAGCAGGTGTTGAAATAAACCAATGCAATGACTCAATGGCTCCTTTATTTCACAGAGTTTCCACTGGGTAGGTTTAAAAGAGAAAGGTTTGTATGTGTGTGAGCAAGGTTGTATGTGTAAATGTTTTATAAGGGAACAATATCTAGGAACTGACGTGGCCTCATTTCTCACCGTCTCAGAGGGCAATGACACATGAATTCCTAGAAAAGTAAGCAGGAAAAAATATGTCAGATTTGAATTTGGCTTATATCCTCCACATAACACAGTGTAGATAAGTATTTTGCTTAAAAATCTTAAAAAGTTTTTGAGATAAGATGCACATCAGGCATTGACAATGCAGAATGAAGGAAAAGCTCTGAAAAGCCAAGTTCAGGTCAGTACCTAAGGCTGAACCCTTCCACAACCACGAGAGGCAGGCATGAGTTTTCCAAGCTTTTAAAAAAAAAGCAACCCTACCCTTATATACATAAAAGAGCACAGGAATTTTCCATGGGGGTGGGGAACAACAATAGAAAAGTGATGACCTTGGGATGGCGCCTGGAGACTGAACAGCTTGGCTATTGTATGGAAACAGCTGACTTCTGCACAGGAAGCAATCACTGCTGATTAGAGACTCCAAACCCCTGCCTCTGTTTTTTTCTGCCTTTTTTTTCATACGTAACGCGAAGCTCACGAGGCCTCTTCAGCCTCTCACAATTTCACCCCCTCGCCTGCTGCAGCCGCGTGCCTGCGTCATGGGCCAACAAGGAGGGAGCAGGCAGGGCAGGCAGAGAGCCGGAGGGACCGTTCTGTTCCTGAGCTGCAGCTGCCAAGGGGCAGGGGACTGAAGGGCACAGGGTCAGCCCAGAAGGCACTTTTGGGCTGAGACTCACTGCTATTCGGCACTGAACCTGGGTTCTGGCCTTCTGTTTCTCATTGACTCTGTGGGCTTGTTCCCAGCTATCCCAGTTTAAGAAGGAATTTTTATTTTTAGTGCTTTTAATGATGATTCTTCCTCTAGCCTTTTCTGTAACAGTCAAGTTTTGTCGATGCACTAGACGCTGAATTAATGCTAGGTGGAATATGTTATCAATTTGAGGATGAGCTCTTTAACAAAAGTATGCTGTGCTGAAAAGCGTCAGCCTTTACTGACTCAGGGATAGGGATGTGGAGAACATAATGAAGCACAAAACCAGTCTCCTGGAGAGTAACAAAAATTGTAGGTTTAATTGCACATCATCAGTTTTTTTAAACCAATACACACTGAATGCATAGAGGTCAGTGGGGAGATATTTGCAGTTCTTGTTGAATCAGAGAGAAAACCAGCTCTTTCCAAAGATACGGGGGGCGCTGAGTAGAGGTGAAGGTGGAAAGACAGAAAGGGGGGAGGACACTGAAATGTTGGTTAAAGTTCCTTCCCTCATTTTCTTCCAGTGCAGCAACCACAGAGGAAAAGGCAGGGGGGACAGCAAAGCTGCAGAATTCAGTTAACTGGCTGGAAATGCTGCAGAGGAGAGCAAGCCTTGCTCTGAAAGCTGCCTTGGACGCTACCTCTTCCTGGGAGCTCAGCCCAGTGCTGTTGTGCTCTGCAACACCTCTCATGTGTTTCAGCTCGTGCCCCAAGGAGGAACACAAGTATCATGAAGAATTTAAGCACCTCCAGGCTCAACCAACAGCAAACTAAGGTTTCTCGGATTTTAATGGCAGATTTGTGTGTCTGTGGACTGTCTGTGTTAGGGACTTAAGCTGCTTTAAGCTTATAATATTTAGACTGGAGTCATGCTGACATACTTTATCTAGTGACACCCACATTTGGTATGATGCTACTTACTCACTGCCTGCCCAACCCAGGGTAACCAAGAGATGCTGTGACTACTCTGTCCCACCACGGTGCTTTACAGATCTTCTACTACCTCACAGTCTCAGATGGTGTGGCCAAGTACTAAAGATGGAGCACTATGGTAAGCAGTTGAGATCCATGTCGATGAAATGTGGTACTTAGTCACTGAATTTTACATGAGGTGATTCAGGCTGGTATCAGCTAAAGCAAAGGAGAGACCAAGGGATGATAGTCTCTGTCTGACAGGACTTTTCTTAAGGTACCATTTGACTAAAGGCTGTAGGCAGTTCTCTATGGAATTAAAGAAAGAACATCAGGGGTATCAGAGGTCATGATATCATGTTTACTCTTTTGCTACTCTGTTTGACACTTCAGACTTTTGGTTAATAAACTAGTCTCATTTGTGATGATTGTATGATTTAATTTCCACCATGCTTTAAAATATCACATTAAGTGAAAGCAAGTAGAACCAGCTGTTGAGTCCTGGCAAGCTTGTGGGAGGATAGCTAAAGCTGGAACTGCATAAATTACAATGCGACAACGGACTTAAGAGGTTATATTCCTCTATTGTCTCCCTTTAAATCACTGCCAGGACATCTCACCTTAGTCTGCTGACCTTCCCTCTATTTCAGGTACACTCTTAAGTGCCAATATAAATCTTTCAGGCACTCACTTCTTCTAGAAGAGTGGATTTGGGATTTACGCAGATGTCTCTTCAGAGATACACTGAGAATAAAGAAAAATACAGTGAGTCTCTGCACAGAGTAAGGAATCAAAAGAATTATTATATTAAGTATCTCTGAGATCTTCAGCCTTACAATACAGAGAGCTTGCTTTCAACACAGAGAATCTGAGAAGCCTTAGAAAAGGGTTAGGCATGTTTGGAAGCGACATGATTGCTTTCTAAATGGTGCTTATATGAAAAATATGTATTACTTTGAAAAGACATAGTCATACTAAGTTACTTTGTATCATATGGTACTCTTTACCACTCAACTCCCTTGATTTCTGCAGTATGGGAACAATGTATTTCAGCAGCACCTAAGTTCTAAAATGATATCTTAATCTCAGAAGCCTGGTAAATTAAAGGCTTGTTTTCTGTTATATTCTATTCATCTTAGTGCCAATGCCATTTCTAGGATGACTGCCATTCAGAGGAAAGACACTGAGGCTGGAATTTATTTCATCTAGCTTTAATCATCTAAAAGTTGTTGAAACAGCCTCAGCCTAAACCAGGATCACTCTTCAGTCAACTCAGATCAAGAGGAAAATTCATCCTGTCCCAGTTCAGGTCTATCCATTCACCCTGAACCTCCCTGTGTGAGGCATTAAGGTTCCTGATGGTACCCAAATGTCAGCCATGGAAAAACCCAGATGTTGAATAGATGTCACAGCAGAGATGACTGTATACGTATGTCTGCCTGGTAGTGGCCATCATGCTTGTTTGTTCCTCAGATGCTCAGCTGTTTAAGATGACTGTCATGCTGAAGTTTTAAAGCTGTTCTTGAGGTAGTTTTTTATACGTTCTTGAATGGGCACTCTGTGCTTATACAGCATTACACACAGCAAAAGCTAAACTTGACTGAAGTCTTTGGGCACCATTCAATCCAATTATTATCAAAATTCTCACAGACCATACTTTTTCCTAGCATTTGTACAAAAATTTCCTTTGGTCACTGGGTCAAGTTGCTTTCACCTTGTCAAAGTAAATTAAATTTTAATAAATTGTCAGTCTCCTTATTTCTGTGTCCTGCTGCCCTTTATTTAGCATACCCTGACCTGTCTCAGTAAGGAAACAAAAACGTTACAGATCTTTATAAAACATTTAATTCCCCTCTTTTCTCATTCTTTTTCTTGTTATATTCTTTGGTGCACTTTTCCTTTCAGTCTGCCTTTGCCCTGACTCCTGTATCTCTTCTCCAGCACTACCGTGGGGCAGGCAGCCTGCCCTTCTGCCTGCCTGCCCTGTCTACTGTGTCCCCTGCCCCAACTTGACCTCATTCTGCTGCTCTGAGCTCACCCAGGAAGCCTCATGATGTCTGGATCCAGACAGACAAGTGATCAAGAGTAAAAAAAGACATTCTTCTCCCTTTCAGACTGGATGGCACTTACTCATTGGAGGCAAATGGAAGTAAGGATCTTTTTTTAGAGTGCCTGAATTGGTGGCACAGAGGGGATCTGCCAACAGTATTTCTAGATATAAAAATGTAAAAATAGATTTTGCTACCGAAGTAGCCTGTGAGGGGGTGATATTATTTTTTGTAATAATTTCCTCCTCCCACACAACACACTACCCATCCTCGCCATACACTCAATGAATTTTTGGTCTGGCATTTTCCTTCCTCTGTAAACCTCTCAGGGTATTTAAGTAGTGGATTTGATAAGAACACTTACTCTTTAAAAATGGCTGAATTTTGTCCTTATACTTCCATATTCAATTACACACTTGCCCACTCATAAGGTGCATACTCATAAGGTGCTCATTTGCACTTGCAACCAGCCTCGACATAGGTCTTCCTTGTGGTTAATTACAAGACTCCATGAACAACCAGAAGTCCTGCAAAGCCATAGCCTGAAGCAGAAGACCAGTCTGTAGCCATATGATAAGAAAATAAGTGTTGCCTTGAGTTGCTTTCACAGTGTCTTAGTTCATGGCTGAAGAGACTCTCTCTTAGTGACAATGTCCTTCTCAACTCTATTTCTTCTATAATCCAATCTCTGTTGAGCATGGTGAAACAAGTGTGTAACACTCAGCAGCCTCCTAGCTGTTGCAGTTTGCCCCCATCTACAGTATTGCTCTCCAGAGCTTAAACTAGCGTCATAAGTGTACGTAGCCTTTCCTTGCCAAGAGAAACTCTGAACAGAGCACCACGCTAGATATGAAATGCTTTTAAACCCTTCTATAACAAGTGTGCTATTCATATGGAGAGGGAAGGAGAAGGAGGAGGTAATTTGACATATCATCCATTTCCACCAGAGGCTCCTGAGGATACTGTTATTGCTCAGGACTACTGTTTTCCGCAGCCCAGAATAATGCCCACCAGCCAGTACAATGTGTGCCTGCTTTAAGGTGCTGCCATCCATCCCTCTGGAACAAACAGAGGAAATGCATCAGGAGGCCTCGGCTGCAGATGGAAAGCACATCACCGAGTGGTGCTTACGCTGCGAGATCCCCCAGATGAAAGCCGATTTCAATGAGCATTGTGTTTCAAGGCCCACTTCCTCTGACTCTGGAAAGCTTAAGAAGGAACATCCCACTTGTGTCTGCCGACACAAAGGGCCGCTGTGGCTCAGGAGATGTTATCGGCCTTCCCGTGCCACGGCAGCAGCCTTCCAGTGGCGTCTCCCAAGAATTACTCATTGTTCCTGGGGAGGCTTGGCTCCTCTGGGTGGGATCTCATGGCATTCAGTTCAGATGGAAGTAGGTGGTGCTGGGAGGCCAGCCAGGCTCAGGACAAAGATCTCCAGCTATGGAGGAGCTACACTGGGAGATCAAGCTAACAAAGTCCTTTGCGATCACACATGTGGATACTGATTCATAAAATGTGGCCCTTTTTATTACTTGTAGTTAGTAAGTACTGCGTGGAGCAATCCAATCAGTGGGTAATGTGAGTCTCGGCTCCTAGACCAAGTCTAAGAAATGGAGCTGTCCTTGTTCTTCTTTTTTGTTCATGCTCACAGGCACTATTAATTTCTAAAATCTCTTTCCCATAGTTGGCAACTTGGAGCTTAATTCTGTCATGGCCACCTTAAATGGGAAAGTCAAGACTGATCCATGCTTCTAAAGACCTTTATTTGAAATCCAGAGCTTCTGGGAGTCACACATGACCCTTGAAATGTTCCAGTCGGGTTCAGTTTGCAGAAGCCTCTTGCAAGGTGGATATAGGCTCACATTATCCAAACCTCTTGTCTCTAAAAGTAGAGCAGAGGTATAAAAAGCAGCTTCCCAGGGAGACTTCCTAGAACTGGTGGTTCCAGTGCCAACTGAAGATAGTGGGAACAACCACTTTCCTCATAATGATTTGGCACTGTGGCTCCCAGACAGCACCTCGAAGCACAAAAAAGGAAAAGGAAAAATAATATGAACATTTCCGGATTTCAGCAAATCTTTGATTTGCAGTCTGGCAGGCTCACATTTGAACTGAGGAATTTATTTGTTCCTTGTTTTTTCCCTTATCTCTCTTCTATCATACCAGTAAATTAATCTCTGGCTTCTCTTTCTTATCTCTTTCTTTTTTTTTTTTTAGGAGGTCAGCGGGAGATAAATGCCAAAGAAAAAATGTCTGCCAGCAGTGATTTCTTACATATAAATGAAAAAAATTGAAAACATGTGTTTTGGAGAGGTGCGGGAGAAAGGCAGCAGAGAAAGAAACAGATAGAGCCTTTCCAAACAGAAAACATTTAGTCTGCCTTCCAAGCAATGGAAATTCCAATTTTAGAAATTGTGCTACAGGCTAATAACGTACAACATTGTTGGCTATGGCACATGGAAAAAGGAAAAAAAAAAAAGCTTTTGTAGTTCTGTCCCTCTCGCCCGAGGAATGATGTGAAGCCAGTCAAGCACATCAGGGGGAAATGCTAGTTTTCCACAGATACAACCTAAGAGCATTCAGCTAATATTGGTCATGCGTAACAATGTCTTGTGCCCGTGCCATAGAGGTGTATCTTATCATTTGGTAAAATACGATCTTTTCAGTTTTCCATCAATGGCAACCCTGCAAGCTCCAGTTAGCATCCCAGCAATCAGCATGTAGGGAGCCTAGAGGACTAAGGACAGGAGTTCATTGCATAGTTCTCCTAAAATAACGTTGTTATTTTGTGTAGCATATGCCACAACTCCATGGCAACCCATCCAGGGAAGATGATGACTGAATGGTGACAATGATGCTGAGTTATCTCCTGATAACCTCATTCGCCCCATTTCTGGACAAAGTGTCATGCTAGTCAGCTACTGATGGCATGTTGCCACTAGCCTCCACCAGACAGAAGGAGAGAGAGGTTTTGAAAGAACTGCTGACAGATAAGGCCAAATGTATGCCTGGACTAACTTTTTACTTTAGTGATTACCTCAAGAGTGAATTTGGCCTATGGCTATGTTTAAACCACTTTCTCAAGGATGCTGTGCTGTTTCTGCGGAGGCAGGGGAGGTAACTTGTGACACATGAGCACAGTAATCAGTGCAGATATATCCTCTGTGGCTCCTGGAGTATGCCATATGGCTCATGGAAAAAGAATGATACTATTAACAGCTGACATGATGGCAGTGGGATGTCCTGGATGAACAAGAAAGAAATCATTACAAATGTATGGCACAGAGGAATTCAAAGTATCCCTGCATGAAATCCAAAGTTCACTTACAGGTCTGAACTGCAAATATTTGACACAGTTTATCAAGAGAAAAAAGAATACATCCATAACCATTTTCCCATGTTACAGACCAATTAGTGATGTGTAGTTTTTAATGCATGTCAGACCAGCCCAAAGCATACCAATGAGTACTGTTTCCTTTGGCCATGATGGGTCAATTCGATAGAGATCTAGCAGAGCTCAAGTATTTGCATACACCTTGAGATAGTCATAAAAGTCCAACAACATACAACAGTAAAAACGCCTGTGGCTGGAAGAGTTGTCCTTCCTCAGAGTAGTCAATGTGGACCACAACTACTAATCACACATATTGTTGCTTAAAATTCCTAAATTATCCTATAATCTACTACAAAGCTGTAGCTGAAAGTAAGATTTTAATTTAAGTGAAAATGTACAAATTAAAAAAAAAAAAGAGAGGACAGACAAAAAACACAACCCAGGCACAGACTTTCAGATGCACTTGGATGCCTTTGAAAGCAGAGGAATACTTGTGTGGATTGGGAAAAAAAAGCCAAGGGATAAAAATTGTGAAAAGCTTAAAATACCATATGTAGCATGATGGCTGCTAATTTACAGTGATCTGGCCATGAGACATCCCTGGGCTGACCTATGTGAAGGTCAAGGGAAGGGAACCTGCAAGAACAAATTGCTTCCCTCCTCAGTTGTGTCACTATGGAGCTGTTTGTGAGCATCTCTGCAAATGCCAGGGGACTTTGCTGCTCATACCTACAGGTGGTAGCAGACTGGAGCCTTTGAGACTTTTGGGATTGTATTTAAGTGCCCCAAAAATAGATTGTATTTACGTGCCCCAAATATCTGCATCCAGATAGATGTTGGATATTTAAATTCTGCACACCTGACAGTGCCTAACTCCCACTGATTTGTCAGCTGCAAGGTGATGTGCTTTGGAGACTCCCAGTCAGTGCCTATCTACACATTTAGGCATCAAACAGCTTTGACACCTTTAGCTGACAATGATCAGCTTTAGCCATGGTGCCAAAGATGATGATAAAGCAAACAGGAGTTAAAAAAAACAAACCAGCATGCTTGGAAGTAACTTCAGGAAGGAGTCTCCCCAGTTAATCAGAGTAGCAAGCCCGTCTTCTTCTGGAAAAACATGACCATGGAGGCCTGCTGGAATCACCACCAGGAGATATTAGCTGCTCACTTTGGACCTACTATAACTGACGGAGTGATGGCTCTGTTGCAAAAAAGCAAAGAGCTCCTTTGGGAGCAATACAACTCTTCAGTCAGATGGTGATAAATATGGCTAGCTTCTGGACCATGCTAGAGGGCTGCCAGGGAAAGTGACTCGCTGAGGAAATTTATCTGCTTTTGTCACTGTTCTTAGTCTGCAAGTTGAAAGTGACTTCAAGGCAATTCCAGACTAGGAAGCAGCGCTGACAGGAGAAACAGGCAGACATGGCACAAGTTCTTAGTAGAATTGGAAAACAAATGCTAAAAATTACTTGCTAAATGAGCATAATAGATACCATTTTCTTGGTTGTGTAATCCTTTTCTTCCCCACCAAAAACCATATTGATGACATGAGTATTTCTTAGAGCTTTCTCATTCAGCATTTCTAGTGACAAACAGGAAAAAAAAAATGTTGAGTATTCTTTTATCTGACTACTTACCTCCTTCCTTACTGTTCCATTTGTTTTGGAGATGCATGTTTCCAAAGACACAGCAGCTGTGATGCTTCACGAATTGCCCTTGCCTAGCTGCCACTTGGGAACATGATCAGTTGGCATCTCGTACTAAGGTTGTTTATACTGCTTGAGCATTAAAGATATTTGCCATCTTAAAGAGATGCATCGGGTCCAAGGAACAAAGTAAGGTGGTGTTTCCTCTTAGTTAATGCCATCCATTTCTGCCTGCAGGCTACTTCACATCATTTCCAGGCAGTTCGTGTTGTCAGGAAAAAAATATTGAAAAACAGTTTGTCACTGATGTTCCCTTAGGACAAATCCAGGTTCAGAAGTGCATGAGTCCAACTTTTCTGCTCTGACAGAAATCTATTCATCAAAAGAAAGAAAAGGGAACTGCTAGCTATTTTTTGCTGCTTCTTAACTGATACACCTCAGTTTGCTCTGATCCATGACCCTGGGCAATGACTCTTTTGATCACACAAAGTGGAGATGTTGGGATCTGTCAGTACAGATGTGTAAGAGGTCTGGCACATACTCATTCTAGCACGAATCTGATCAATGAATCTCCCACCAGCTCTGTCTGCTCAACTTTGCTCCCAGCTGACTCATTGCAATCATGACACCACAACTTACCTGGAAGCAAACTATACACCTTGTTCCAAGAGTTTCTGAGGGTCTGTAGCTTTCCACGTTGGACAGTCAAGGCTTTCCATGGTATTTTTAGAATATCGTGTTGTTGGAAAGTCCAGTAGTTCCAACCACCACAAGCAGTCTAAGATTAATGTGTAAAAAACCCAAACCCTTTAATGCCAGTTTTTACAACAACTTTGCAGGAGATAAGGCTAATTCAGCCCAATACTTGAAGGCATAGAGTCATCAGCAGTGAGAGCTGGAAAGAAATGCTTCATGCCATGTGTTGCAATGCCTAATTGGGTAAGGACAGCATGTTTTGCCTGTAATTCCATTTGATCACCACGTGCTACTTGTTACTATCCAGGCTGAATACCAGACAGGACTGACTAATAACTTCACCCAGCGGGCCAAGTCTATGTTCTGAAATAATGGTTATTTTTAGGAATGCAAATCAGCACAGAGACTTACTGAATCAAATATAGGTTTCTTGTCTTCACCTCAGAAAACCTTCTCAACTTCTTCTACAATAAAATTATCGTAAAGCTCCTATCTTCTTCTTTGATCAGTGTCAGCACTTCGGACCTCACCACCTTCTCTTTACATAACACAAATTTGTTTCTCACACAATCTACACCAGAACTCCCTCTTTGAGTAGATGTCCCTCTTCTCTGTCAATTCCCATCCTAAAGCCCATATCTTTGTTCAAGGTCTTAGGCAACATATGCAGAGCAGCTTAGCTGACCACTAAGCTCAAAAATTCTGTTCTTGGTTCTGAGGAAGCCCATCATCCGTTTTATACCTCATTCTCCTCATTTGTAAATGCTACTGGCAACGGTTTTTAGATTTAGTAATGATGAGAGCCCAATAAGAACCACATACTACAGTGTAATGTCAAGACTGGGGTCTCTCTGGCTGTGACTATATTGCAGACTAAATGAAGTGGTTCCTAGCCCAAAAGGTGGCAGAATGTCTTCCATCCAGGCAGCTCCATTCCAGTGCTTCTAGAGCAGAGCAGCTACATTAATGCATTGTAGCAGCTGGCCCTGGGTCTCTTTAGGTCCCAGGATTATGTCTCTACTCTAAGACATAGTGTTTATCCTTTCTGTGTGTTTTTTTTTTCAATTCAAAGAAATTGAAATAATGACAGGGTTGCTTTGCAGCCCACTCAGACGGTGTTTTTGTGTCCTGACACTGAGGACGTGCATGCTATGTCTTCAGGCTAGAGGCCGTATGGAGCCACTGCAGGGGACAAAGCCTACTGGAGGACTATGTAAGGTAAGGGAGCCAACTCTAAATCATCTATAAAAACTTGTGAGACTAGTCCATTGGTGACCTGTCACTCAAACTGTGCTGGGAAATCTAGCTGCAGTGATCCATACTCGGCTGAGGTAACACTTAAGAAACGTACACACGTGTATGTGTAGCACTCAGCTGGCCCTCTTCCATTTAGCATTAAATCTCTCACAGACACCAGTTTGCAGGGGATCTAAAGCTAAAACAAAAGTCTCACAGCAGGAAGCTCTCCAGGCCTATAGTTACAGTGAATTGGCAGGAAAAAAAGCTCTGTAAAACTAACTCACTTTTGAGGTGTACCTCTGGGTGTGAACAAGAAGGTAGACTTTCTCAAAAAGACTGTCTGGAGGAGACTCTGGCCTGCCTCCTTTCCTGTTTCTCTTGATATTCACCTTGTAATGGAAAAGAGAAATCCAGAAGCTGGATGCTTGCTTGTGATGTGGATGCACCAGCAGGGAGTTTGTCCAGGGTGATATTCTGCTGGGTCTTGTACCAGCCAGTGCCAAGCTGCTTCTACAACAGAGTGGCATAAAAACAAAACAAAACAAAACAAACTTGAGAGTGGTGCTTGCTGCTTCTGCAGTTGCCTTCCCCTTCTCCCTTCTTACCTACCTTGCCTTTGTCTCAGGCTCTTCTGGAATGAGGTGCCAGCTCTGAAGCACAGGTAAACGGGGGGCTTATAAGAGAGATGGGGAGAAACTTCTTAGCAGGGCCTGTTGTGATAGGATGAGTAGTAATGGTTTTAAAATAGGAGGAGGTAGATTTAGACTAGATAGAAGGAAGACATTTTTTACAATGAGGGTGGTGCAACACTGGACCAGGTTGCCCAGAGAGGTGGTGGATGCCCCATCCCTGGAAACATTCAAGGCCAGGTTGGACGGGGCTCTGAGCAACCTGACCTGGTTGGAGATGTCCCTGCTTCTTGCAGTGGGGTTGGACTAGATGACCTTTAAAGGTCCTTTCTAATCCAAACTATTTTATGATTCTGTGAGGGCTTGCAGTCTGCCTATAATACATCCATCCTAGCCTATGTGGAGCTTCAGAAAGATGTGCCTCTCTCTCCTTGGCATTTATTATTACTTATGCCAACTGCTGTTCGTATGAGTACCAGACACATAAAATTTTGGAGCATCACGAACTGAGCTTCCTTTGTCCTTGAGCCTGCCTCTGACATCCAATGGAATGATACACTGGTTCTGATTTATGAGTATATCAACAGCAAATACTCGCAACGCCCCTTGGGCCTCCTCCACTTCCCCAGCCTTCTCCACAGAGACTCTGGGTCTATTAATTCCAGCTGGGCACACAAGTTCAGAGAGCCCCTGTGGAAGAGAAGGAGTGAAACAAAGGGAAGAGAGAGACACGCTCCTTTGATGCTGTTTTATTTTGCTCCAGGAAGCAAAGAGACAGGCGTCCAGACAGCAGAAATTACAGGTCACGGAGCGGGCACTTCCTACAAGACGGGAAGCCATAGCGCCCTTCATAGAGGCTCCAGGCTCTTTGGACTTTTATTGTTGCGCTGGGTGCCGTGGTGGCTGAAAGGCACTGCTGCAACGGGCAAGGCACTCTGCTGCAAGAGAAGCCATTTAAGCATCTTTGCCTTTAGTGTCAAGTGCTACCATCAAGCAGAAGTCTCCATTCGAGTTATGAGGAGCCACGTGATGCCAACTGAAGGACCTGGAGGCCAGTCACTGAGGCATGTGGTTGAATCGGTGTGAATCATGAGCAGCAGTCCTATAGCCCTTTTACCAGGAGAAAAAAGCAGCTGGCAGACACCCAAACTACCTAAAATGTGCCTTCATTGATCTGTTCACTGGTTTATGTCATACCTTAAATGTCTAGTAAGGTTATCAATGTGAAAAAGGGGTAACTAAGGAGAGTGTAACTTTTTTTTTTTTTTTTAAATAAAATTGATTTTAAAAGGAATTACAACTCTTCCTCCCAGCATTAGTTTGTAGGATATATCCTATATTTATTACTCTTAGTGTAGTTGCTGTTTACCTTCCACAAATGCGTGGAAGCTCTGGGCATGGACTGTAATGATAGGTTATGTCCAAACACAACAAACTTAAGGCTCGTCCAAGTATTGATGAATTATGGTCTAAGGAACATATGTGTGTAAGACACCAAATTAATACATGAGAGAGGAAAATCTGGCTTTTAGCAGGAAATGTTTATAAATATAAATGTGTACATATATTTATGCATTTATATATTCTGTTTCCACTGGTTTAGTTTAAGGGAAAGTACAAGAAAGTCAGCTGTGATTCTTATTTAGGAGTCCCAGCACTCACACAGATTGGTGTACCCTCATGGCTTTCCTACTCTGTGCTGGCCAGTAATGGCCCTTTGGTATCTGTGCATTGTCCCAGAACGGCTCTAACTTTTAAAACTGATAGAGGGTGGCGTGGGATGATACTACCTTCAGAGTCTGTTTTGCTGCTGGTGGAACAGTCAGCGAGGGATATCTGCCAGGGGTTTTATTCTCATGGAAGTGCAAGATAGCAATTTGGCTTCATATAGCACAACTCATTTTGATTCAAGTAATGCCATCAGTTGCACTGATGATTAATGTTGTCAATGCACAGACATTAATAAATACAATTAATAATCAGAAATGTGGAGTTGATTTTCTAGACCGCAATTATTAGACTGTCTTGAGCTCAGGAAACAGATGTGATATAGTGTTTCTAAGTTTCTGAATGATCTTCTCAAGACAAAGTATACTAACGTTTTAAATTACTAAAAGTGTGAAGCTAAAACATGTGAGTTAATATAGGAACAAAGAGACCAAATTATGGAAAGACCCCAATCTCTCTTACCTTCCCGAAAAAGCAGTAAGTGTGGTGATATAATAAAAAGAGAGAGGTGAATGAAGCTCTGAAAGCCTCTAGGTTTTCAAAATGTTCCAAAAGTTGAATTGTAAAGCAGACAGAAGTTTGCTTAGTTCTTGTGGTTTGTGCTGGAAAGTAAATAACTGTTAGTAAGAAGAAATGTGACCTAGTGAAGTGCTGAGATACTTATACACCAGTAAGACCCAGCCACCAAATGGAACAGGCATGGTTTTCAGGGCTATGGGAAAAAGATGAAAACAGCCTGGAGAGGTATGTAGGGAAGTTACTGGAAATTGGTTAATTACAGGAGTTATGGAAGGCGATTTTATATGAGGACCCATGTATTCATTTACGAACTGAACTGTGTGTTTCCAAATGGATGAATGCTTCTGAAAAAAAAATCTTGTCTTTATTCCAATTAAGCTGAAAGTACTGTAACAGCTCATATTATTTTTCATGTAAGTTCATTCAGTTCTGGGTAAGCCCAAGGGAGTACTTCATTACACAATAAAAGAACATAAAGATTGTTCAGAATATCAGTCCAAGTTTGTTTCAAGACTAAGTAGGTTCACTTAAAAAAAAAAAAAAAAAAAACCAGCACGAAAGCAGTTAGCAATATTTTAGAAATAGTTTAGGAAATGTTCCTGCTAAAAAGACTGCATCTTTAAGTTACTAAAAGATTTAAAATGGTGAAAGATTCAGGTAATTTCTGAATTACTAGAATTTTTCAAGAGCTGTTTTCTTTAACAAAAACAAAACACATTTCTAATTTATTGCACTTGGAAAAGACTACAAAAGTGTACCACTCTGTTTTCATCTTGCCCTTAAGCACTCTGTTTCCCTACCAATTGTACCTTTTATAAAGTTGCAAAGGACCTGGGGAAATTAAAGCAAATTATTTCACCTTCTACAGAGCAGGAAACACACTGGAAAATTCCTGTGACAAATGCAAACCGTTGTCTACTCTCCAGTCCCTTGTTCTCACTGCTGCACAGAGCAAGGGGGTCACCTATGGAAAAAAAAATAGCTTTAAAAGTCATAACCCTACCCTTAAAATGACTGTACTGGGTAGATCACACTACCTTACTCAGTCCCTTTTGTAACCATTTATACCTGGGCCAAGTAAGTTTCAAGTGGTCCCTTAAGTTCACAAATGCTTTCTGTTGCCAGACTGTCCCGGAGCAGCAGGAGTAGACGGATGAATTTGATTCCAGTTAGTTGGAGTCCGAGGAGAGTTGGACAGAGTCCATTCATATGATGCTTGCATTTTAAGGGGAGTATTTGCTTCAATAAACAATGTGTTGTGTTTGCTAAATAGGTCGGATTTCAGCTCAGGTGTCCTGGCTGAAGTGTGATCTGAATTCAATCCCAGCTGGGGTGGGAGGGCTCCAGCACAGAAACTAGCTTGTGGGTTGAATAGGCAGTTTGTGCAAGAGATGAGAACTTTGCACTTCATCACAACAGTGTGGTCCAAAGGTCATTGAGGCTGATGGAAAAGCTCCAGCTGAATTCAATAGCCCTGGAGCAGGCTAATGTGTGTAATTTATACTTCTCTCTTTTTTTTGCCCTTAAAAATTACAGATATCCACTTTCCTGTATCTAGCCACATCTTTCCTATTTCTTATTTCTTGTTTGCATTTGACAAATATTTTAAGAGCCCTTAACAGACTGACAAGAGGGAGACAGGGGGGAAGTGATCAGTTATTAGTCACCTTAGGGATATTTCTCAAGTCCTAGGGTGAAAAAAAAAAATCCAATTTGTATTTGTGATTGCATACTTCTAATCTATTGTCAGCAAGCTGAAATATTTGCTTTATATTGCCAAATAAAAAGGTCTTTAGAAAGCTTTGCAAAAGCATGTTTGTTAGTCATTGTTTGGTGAATTCTCTGAACATGAGAGTTTGTAGCTAGCTTGTATTTGCTTGTATTAAAAAAAAAAACAGAACTTTTTCTTCCAAAAAGAAGCTGTACATGTTGATTAAACTTATATTTTTGTGTTTCACTTAAAATTGTTCCACTGGTTTCTTCCTCACCTAGAAAGTCTCTCCTTGGACAAACCTAGAAATTTTCCACAGCCTTTTTAATCTGCAAAAGTGCTGTTTCTAGGCCTGACAACTGCTGTCCTTGTTGGAAAATACAAAAAGCATTTTCCTTTTTTTTCCAAATCATGATGAAGAATAGATAAGATAGTGTATTATTGACAGATTAGTGTTATCATGATGTATACCAGTCATTTGCAGTATAAATTTATGACTTATTAAACAAAACATCAAGAACAGTGATTCAGATAAAGCACACACATATGGAACCTAGAAAAGCTGTCTCATTATGAAAGTCAATTATTTCCTACAGCAGATGTCCAGAAATCAGCTTTTTGCTTTGCTGTAACTCTTAGCTCTCTGTAAGTGAACACAGCGACACTGTCTTACCATGGTGTCTGTGAATCCATTAAGTGTTATCCAAAGATAAGGAAAGATGTCATATGATAAAATAGGCAGATGTAAAATTAAACAGCCTGGTACATCCTTTTTCTTAATCATTGTGTAAGGTGATGTGCTACTGCCTAGTCACATAGCAATTCCTCACTGATCAAGGTGTGCATGCAAGTCCACCATGCTGGCTCCATTGCAATATTTCAGGGTTTGGTTTGTTCCAGCAGAGGCTTTGACTTGTTTTGCCCCATATGTGAAAGCCGTGCCCCTGTGGTGCATCATTCTGCCTATGGTTTTGCAAGGAGGACTCCGAGTGCGGAAGACCATGCTCATACTTTGAAGGACCTGGGAATTTTGCTACAATATTTTTTTTTTATTATTCATTAGACTTCCTGGTGTTTTACCAAGAGGTTATTTTGCTACCTTCACTTCCTCAGATTTGGAGGATTATATTTTGCTGAGCAAGTGCAGAACTAGAGGTGTGAGACTGAAACCATGGGCAGAGACTCTGTCTTCATCCCTTCTCACTGAGATTATTTGAAGTGTTGGTCATAGGGCACAGGAGAGCTGTGTGTAGAATATTGTAGAGTGTGAGAAAAATAGGATGGACAGGAATTAAAAGCTTTCAGATTCAGGTGCTTATTTTTGCCCTTTGTTAGCAATCCCTGTTCCCAAGTAAACAGTGTGACTCAGCAGATGTAAGATGGAGTTACTTTAGTTACTTTGATCCCTCCTGTCTCCTGAGGTCTTACCCAAACTTGTGATGATAAGAAAAAGAGCCTGCTGTTATCAAGGGGAGTTACCGCCTATTAACAATGAAAAAAAGTAGGATTTGACAAAATAAGGGGTTTCATTTCAGTTTCTGAAACAATTCGTTCTTTGTGATGGTTGAAGATCTTTGTTGCCAAGAAATTGTTGGTTTCTATACACATAAGAAATCTTTCAGACACTAGGTAATCTGATACTTGGATAACAAAAAGCTAGACTTAGCTTCCATTAAAGCAAAGGCAGACTTTCCTCTGAAACATTTAAATCTGAGTAAAAATTACTACTCTTTGCACAATTTTCCACTTCTGAAAGAAATCAGAGTGCTTTTGTAGCATAGGGAACTGATTTTGTCGTGAAAGAGCAATCCTAAGAGATGGGTTTTCCTCTTAAGTTGATTTCCTCAAACAGGTGTAAAACACACCAGCATTTTGACCACCTTCCGTCCTTATCTTCTAACATATATATACTTTTTACTTACTTGGGGAAAAAAAATGGTTGAAATGGGAAGGAATTTATAGATATATTTAACATTTGTGCCAGTGTAATGGGCAGTATGGTCTCTTAAAACGTTCTTGTTTAAGTGCCACTAAGTGAATACACATGGGTACTCCTTTCACAGACAACTGCAATCATCCATCAACAGTTGTTCAATGAGGAGGGAATAAAGCTTTCTTTGAGTGTAGCCATTTAATTTTTAAACTTTTTTTTTCCCAATCAACGAAAACACATTTCAAAATCTATATCTGTTTTCTTGTTATTCCCACTGGCAGGGTTAGCACTGAATAATTCAGCAGACTCTGTAGCCTATGCCAAGTATAACCCAAAATTCCTAGACTTGCAAAACTCAATTTCAAGTTTCTCACCTTAAGCAATACATTTAATAAATTATGCATTTTCCCCTTTAACACACATTTTCCAATGGATGGCAAATAGCCGAGACACTATCTTCTGATACTATTCATTTTCATATTAAAGGAAGAAAAAAAGCTGAATATGGTATAAATATTCCCCTAACCAAAAGCCTTACTAGTTTTCTTTTCTTTTTTTTTTTCTCCATCAAATCCAACCCTGGGAAAATGTGGCCATACAGAAAAATTATTGTGAGTTCCTGTAATCTGCACTAGTTACTATTGCATGAAGAAAATGAGAGGTAAACATCTAATTAAATGTGTAATCATATCTTTGTGTAATTTGCCAAAGATATAATTTATTCTAAATTTACTGAGAAAAGTACAGAAGAAAGAATAATCAGCACAGCCTGGTAATTAGGTATGTGTCCTCTGGCACGTGGCCTGGCATATTTTAGACCAAAAGTGGATCTGAGCTGCACATTTTTGATGCAGATCTTGACTGATTATGAACTCTCCAAAACTCAGGGTGTTTGGCTTAGGGTGCTGGCAGAGCCCAGTGGAAAGGGTAGAGCTGTGCCCTGCATCCCTGCCAGATTCCTACATCTGTTATTACTCACGGGATTTCGAACTGAATTTTAGCTTTATCATGCTCTCACCGATACATACCACAGAGAGCAATTAAGATGTTGGGCAATCTAAGTGATTTTGAAGCCTCAGGGCTTGTTAAAACTACTTGTTATCCTCCTCAGGAGAAGCAAACATGGGGAAAAATAACCATAAAGAGCTACTGTGACCTCTTCTGACCTCTCATCTTTTACCTCTGAAAGAGAAGAGTGAAGAAACGTACAAGTGCCTGTGTTAGTAAGAGACGAATGTTCTTGTAGGTGGATCAATTCATTTCCATTAGCATCACAAGTGGAAGCAGAGCAGTGATCTAATCTACAGAGGCTTTTATCAAACAGCTTGCCTTAGTCTCCTCTGCTGAACAGCTTGCCTTAGTCTCCTCTGCTGAGCTTTCTGCTTTAGTCCCTTGCCAAATGAACCTTGAAGGTATAACATGACTTTCTAGACCCTACCCAGTGTCTGCAAATGAGTTGGTTTTCATTTTTAAATGCTGTAGTGGTAGGAGTCAAGGACAACAATATTTTGGCATCATTAAATAAATAACACCTTATTCTTCCTTAAAATAATCTTCAGATAAGCAAGGAGTTGATCGTTGTGCTGTGTGCTTTGTGGCCATATTCTCAGAAGGAGGACAGTATCTGGCTTCATATTCCTGTAGTCAGTCTACAAGAGACAGGTTCTCACACTTCTTCTGAACATTATTTACCCATAGGACATAGCAAGACTACTGCCAAGGCAAAATACAACACTATATGTACCCCCAAGTCCCTATGATGAGAAATTACCTCCAGTGACATTAGTAGGACCAGTTGTACAGGAGACACCTTTTGAAGGGACAAGAGATAGAATAGGTCATCGTTTGGCCAAGTGAGAGTAAAGGTTTTGGAGTATGTCTCCTGTGGGAATGTGATAGGAAACATGTCTTTGGCAAAGGGGGTGAAACAAATCTATAAACATTAGAAATAAGAGAAACAGTTGGAAAGTTTCTAATGGGAAAACATTCTCTAGGAAGACCAAGAGCAAAGCCTGCATTATATTAACCATTTGACAGATTGTCTGGACGTGGCATCTGGAAACATGTTGTAGGAATTTGCAGAAAAGCTTTAATTTTCCTTGAAAGGCATTTTTATGTTAGACAGGACTCTCTCTTTCAGTTTGTTCCACTGACAAGTGCAACTTCGTTCCATCTGAAGAAAATAAAAAGAAAATTCTTCATTGTCCTTTGTCTTTATTTATAACTTTCAGGTACATTTGAGAAACACTTTATGTGGCAATGGGAAATAAGTGGCCACTTATCTTTTCTGGGAAGAGGCACTTGAGTTGACTCAGCTGATTCAGTCCTGTGGAGTTTAATGAAATACGAAAGAAATTTTTCCATCCAACACATACAACCATTATAATTTGCCGCTTGTTTGGAAATAGCTGCTATCTTTCTCAAGCCAGCTTTGTAGTATCATAAGACCTCCTCTGCTCTCTTGAGAAATATGTTTTTTAAGAGCATATAAACTGAAAAACAAAGGACTGTATGAACCCCATTTTGGAGGAAGAAACTCTATGCCTGGAATAGCAAACACTTTCATGTCCTGAAGGCAAGCAATATTCAGAGATGGACAATAGAAGAAATAATAAAAATAGGGATCAGAAAGCCAAGGATCAGAAGCCAACAAGGTTTTTCCTGCCTCCATACAGTGATGTGGGTCTCCATTTCATGAGTCAGTGTCTTTCTGTTTTCTTCCCCTGTCAATTGCTAAAGCGCAAATAACTACTGAATCAAGTCCCCATTTCCTTCCAGAAGGCCTGGCTGGTACACAGCTCTGTGGATGCTGCTCTGATCAGAGCCTCCACTCATGGACCTCTGGTGCAGGTCACTCTACCTGGGCAGGGCAAGGTGCCTGTTAGGCTTCTGAACTCTGACTAGATATGTGATCTGCTCCTCCTTCTTCTTATCAACATGTGATTTTTCTTGCTTTCAGAACCAGTTAACAGATAAAATAATATAAGTCTTCTCCAGAGTCTTCTACTGTTCAGATAGAATACTAAGTACAAATATTAATTAATGTATCTGGTGTACCAAAAAATATAGATTCATAGAATAGTTTGGGTTGGAAGGGACCTAAAGGTCATCTAGTCCAACGCCCCTGCAAGGAGCAGGGACACCTCCAACCAGATCAGGTTGCTCAGAGCCCCGTCCGACCTGGCCTTGAATGTTTCCAGGGATGGGGCATCAGCCACCTCTCTGGGCAACGTATTGCCACATAAGAAAAGTAAAGTTGTATTAAAGTATAAATAAAACCAAATGCATTCTCTGAAGATCTTTTTAGTGCATCTCTCTGACTAGACCATGAGATTAAATAGAGCTCTTTCCATTAAGAAAACAAACTGCAGCTAAAGAATCCACTGCAACTGAGTCAATACTAGTTACTTGATCATAAATGGTTAAGAAGGAAATAAGCAAAGTGAAAAGGGGAAGAAGAAAGGTAAATAGAGAACATGCTGCTCTACTGGCATTCTTTTTTGTGTATCTTCAGAGCTATATGAAACCCTCCAGGAACTGTTGGCACTTGGAGCAGGAGCCTGTGTTGTTACACATACAACCACTTACTTGAATGGATGCCTTTCCAATTTGGAGAGCAGCCCAGCTAATGAACAGAGCTAACTATATACAATTAGCTCTCAGGACTTGACGCATGTTACTCTGATGTCTAAATGTGTAGGCACAGATGAGGTGTGCCTACAGATTTGGATTTCCCCAAGGAGAGGATTTGGGGTGAGCAGCGCTGCACCTTCTTTCCAGCTGCTTCAGAGCCAGTGGGAAATCACAGCAGTGAGGAAAACCCATGTCTTCCCCTGGCCCAAGGACGTGACCCGGGGCGCACAACTTGATCTACAGAGTCCGGCATGAGGCAGTCCCCTCCTGTCTCCCTTTTACAGGAGCTGTGCCCACTGTTGGAGCTGCCTCTGCCTTCAGCATTTGTGCTGGGAAATTAGTATGGTGAGAGGGCTGCAAGTGTAAAAGCCAGCGGGCAAAAGGCTGAGAACTGCAGGACTTCCCTGAGGCAATAAAAGCACGCAACATGTGTGCCCATCACCAGCCCCTGGCTACGGCAGCTCACAGCAGTTGGAAACCTGGGGATGTGGAGGAAGCTAGAGTGCCTAAAACAGCCTAATAAAAGTCATAATTGAGCTTTAGTTAATATATTAATATATAAATTATCAACCAGAGAAAGATGTGCAAATAATTTAAATCAAATAGAAAGAAAAAAGTAAAAATTATAATTTGACACTCTCAGCTCCACAGGTTGAGGGGACAATGGAAAGACAGGAGAAGGTGGAGGACTGAGGAGGAAGGGGATGCTTCATAAGCACCATTTAGCACGAAAACTGCCCTAGAAGATACAGTGTTTTCTTCCAAAAATAATCAATTTTCGTTTTTAACTCATGAATAAATTAAAAGAATTAACTATAAAGGCAGAGAAGGGAAGGAAAAAAGAAAAGAGCCAGCAGGAGGAAATCGGGAGGAGGCAGGCAAAGGGAGCATGCTCCCAAGCCGTGGGAGAAGCAGCAGAGTGCCCAGCACGTGTGGGAAGCAGCATATGCATGGGGCTCAGATACTGCAAAGGGGAAAAACTGCTCGCCAGGCCAAGCGCCGCAGGTGTGAGAGGGCATGTTGACAGGCAACTGAAGAGGAGCCAGTGCTTATTTTCCCTGTTAAGACTACTGCGACATCGTCTGTTACACTCTGATTTCCTTTCTGAACATTCGTGTTTGTTTTCTCCTCCTGTATGCCAAGTGTATACTAACATTTTACACAACCCTGTTCTTCAGCGGGAAAATGTGGGAGAAGAGTCTGGTGCAGAGCCGAAGCTCAGCCCCGCTTCCTCCAGAGAGGCTGGCACCTGAGTCACACCACGCCTGGGGACTCTTTCAGCCCAAGAGAGTCACTTTTCCGACTGAAAGCATAATAACATCAGATTTCACACTGTGATGTGAACCGTAACCCAGACATTTCATGAGCTGCTTGAAACATTTAGGCATTTCATAAAACAACTGGATAAAAACCACTCCAGGAGACTAGTCAGTTCACTGAGAGCCTGCGACTTTTACTGATTCCACTAACTAGATGACTGAAAAATGACCACAAAATTGCTGAAAATTGTGGTCATTTTTCAAAATGACTGATTTCAGTTGCAACTCATCCAGATGTGCTGAGAATAGGAAATTGCACGGGGACCATTTCTGCAACAGTGAGCTGTATAAAACATAACTTGTCGACGTAGTCTCTCCTCTTACACAGCAAATTAGACTGAAATAATAGCCAAAAACTAAAAGGCAAACCGTACATTGGTGCCTTCTTTCTCAGCTTACACTTACCTCTAAATTTGACTTCACACTTTGAAGGAGTTTTTTTTCCCATGCTAAGTCTGCTAAAGCATAGTAATCTGTGGCACCGGTGTCCTTCTGGCTCCAGCCCTAATGGCTCAGCAGTGGGTGAGATAAAAAGTTCACCTTGCAAAAGGCCATGTCCTTTTGCAACAGGCAGAAGCTTATCTGCTGTTCACCAGTGAGCCAGACAGACAGCTTTGTGTCATGAACTTGCTTGTTATTGCAATGGGTAAAAAAAAAGCCAAGAAATTCTAAGAATATGATTGAAGAAGGGAGTTACACAGTATTCAAGTACGTATTATTAAAGGAAGTACTTAAGTAAATATTTAAGTAAAGCTGAGAACTCCTGCTCACATCCTGTCAAATCCTGAAAGCACCTAAGCTCCCCGATGGGCTCGTTAGTCTAGTTTTCTAAGGAAATAAGTTTATGAGATGGCACTGTCTGTCTGCCTCCTCATGATACCTTTTGAACCTTGAGACAATTCACATCATGCTTGGAAGATAGATGGAGTCTCAAAGATAGTTCTGTTCCTATGGCTTTGGGGAAAACTTGAAGACAGTGTAACATTAAGCCTAACAGAAAGCCAGAGGGAAGAGGCTTAGGTATCCAAAACATCAGCAATGATTTCGTAGTTATCACCAATCTATGTGGGAATCCCACCTCTACATTGCAATCTCTGCTCAGCTAAATTCCACCCTGTATGTTCTTCCACCACATCCTCTGATGATGCTTCAGCCTGCCAAATATTTCCCAGAATAGATCTTGCACACCAGCAGATGAATGAACACCTTCCTAAGACAGTTGTGGCTTTCTTCAAAAAATATAGCCAAATAAGGACCACTAAAGCTTTGTGTCAGATAAAAAGAGAATCCTGCATCTTGGTGATGTAGAAGTGGTCAATGGCCATTTATCTTCATATTACTGGTAGAAAAGTCAGGCAAAGATCTTGAAACCTGGCTTTGAAGTCTTTACAATGGTGTTCTGGGAGTAAAAGTGGCAACTTTATTATTAACCAATGTTGGTTTATTACTAGATACATACAGTGCTAGGTAGGTATGTATGTGTTTATATACACATATACACATACACACTATACCTTTGTATATATATTTAGCATACAACCAGCTTTAAATATAAACTTCTCTGTGTTGTTTTTTTTTTTTGTAAATGGAGCCATTAATTACATATTTCCATGCTGCTCTGACATTAAGATTGGAGGCAGCTTCCAAAAACCGCAAAGTGAATTAAGAATTTTCCCAGACAGATTAGGTACATACTTAGGTTTTATAAACCTGGTCTTAGCCTTCTTTCTCAAATCTCCTTTTCTAGGAACTCCATTAAAGCATGAAGAACAACAGTTTGATTATAACTGCTGTAATACAAAGAGCTGCATTACGTCCTGGTGTCATGCTGTTGCTTTCAGCGAGCTCTAAAGCAGAGAATGATCTGATTCAGAAGCTTAGGACAACATTAGTTGTCTAGTCGGGTGACTAGAAAGATACCTCTAAATACACTCACTGACCTGCCACAAAACTGTTGGTATGGCATGATTAAAAAAATGAAAGTAACCCTAAGTTTGACAAGCTGGACGCTCTGGCAGAGAACTGAAACTACCTGCTGTGTGGAAGAGCAAGAGGGGGTCTACATTTAAGTTTGTCTGTGGCAAGATTTACTTTTCTATATCATCTCCTTCATGGCAAAAGCCCTGAAGAGCTAAGTTTCTGAGGCTCTCTGGAAAGGCGAGTATGGCTGTGCTGACATTTTGGCCTGCAGTAGCAGCGTGTTTCTGCACAAATATCTTGGTTTTCCTTGATTGTGCTTTGGTTGAGTTTGCATCGTGGTGGACTAGGAACAAAAGAGGAAGCTTTAATTTACTGACCCTCTCTGCTAATGCAGACACAATCTGTAATGCTGTGGAAAGGCCCACCTGCACGCACTGGTGTTACATTTACCTGAGTAAGCAAATGCCCACCCCAGATACACTGGAAATGGATTGAGCATTGCTTAAAAAAAAAAAAATAGCTTATTTGCAAAGGGTGTAGGTAACTGAGATAAATACTGTTTGAATGGAACTGCAACCCATCAAGCATGACGTTATGTTTGTACTTTTTCATGCTATTTTGCTATTTCTGTACTTCTGAGTTCCCTATGACATAGGAAGCTATGTCTACACTGCTGAAGAGAGACGTAGACAAGCTATAGATGCATAGCTAGTCTGCTTAGGAGCCTGGAAAACCAGCCTGCCTGAACTCTGTGCTACCATGACTGCTTTTCAGTTGTTTTGTAGGTTAAAGAACTTAAATGCAATGCTCATTCCAAAGTCTTGTGAGTGCGTCACTGTCTCTGCTCTCAGTTCAACCCTGTGTATGATTCAGGGAATGCGCTCAGGTTTTGATCCTAAATGGAGCAGAACTGACCCTCTGAAATCAAGCATAAGAAAGAAACTAAAAGTAGACATTGTGTTGCAGCAAAAAGTGAAGATTTCATTATCTGTGTGCAATTAAATGGAAGAATACGTGGAACAACAACAACAACAAAAAAGTGTAGCTGCATATCCAGTTGCACATACTTGAATTTTGCATGCAATTTTCCATGAGGCTTTCATGCATCAGTGACGCATAGCTCTCCACACCTTCAAGATCAAATTTCTCATCTGTATTGGACACAACTGTCTTATTGTCATTTGATCCAGCCATTCTTATGACCTGGAACAGCACAAACAAAGGAAGACATGTGAAATTACTGGTAGACACACCATAGTCTGAGCACAGGCTCTACTTAATTATTCTGGAACCACAGTAACAATATTATATAGCTTATACTACAGACTGTTGTGGTAATGTTATAAAATTCATGGTATTTTCATTTCATACTCTTTCTAGTTGGTTGCTTGACTGTCTATCCCTGGTATTCTTTTTACAACTGACAAGGAGATACATCTCCTCGTTTGCCCCTGGTTAATTCTGAGAACTTGAACAGTTCTTCAGTGCCTCTCTGTCTCTGGGAACGTTCTTTCTCAAGTCTCTAATGACTACTTGGGGTGGCAGTGATTGCTAACAAGCATACTCATCTATCTTTTGATTAGAGGAGTTTGCAAAGGATTAGATCCAATCTATTAAAACTGTGAACATTTCAAATTTTATTTTTAGCCCCAGTTGTGTAAAATGACATTTCAGAATGACCCACAGAATATCAAAATGGCCTTATAATATTGCTATGTCAGAATGTTTCATTTTGACTTCTTGTTTCTACACAAGCCCATCAGAGGCTTCGCATGTATGTGGAATTTTAGAGAAAGGATATACTCTATGGAAATCCTGTTATTTTTCTTAGTCTAGTGCTTGGTTGTAATTAAGGATGTTTTTCTAGTTGACACGGCTTATCAAATAAAATATTGTGAAAAATATGTTGTTGAAACTAGTTTGTACCTTTGGATTTCTAATCCTGTTAGTTAATGAGTGCACTGCACTTTCTTTCTCTAAATCTCTCTCACCCTTTCTTTGGAAGCAAGGCAAAGCGCTACTTTTTTTAAGGATTAGAAATCATCTCAGAAGTGTGTATACTCGTCAGTTAATTACCTGTTGATGCCAACAAGAGCCAGTTCTAGTAATATTTGGTCAGAAAGTTATGTAGTACAGTGAACAGGACAAAAGAAAACATACTCCTCTGTTTCAGGAGTATGTTCCACATTCTTCTGTGGTCTTTGATTTGTCCAATCTTTGCTTTTAAGTATATTCCAAAAGCAAGTCACGGTTGTTATGTAAAGAGCAGACTTGGCTCCTTGCTAAATAGGTTGGGGTTTATTTTTTTTTTGTTTCCTGGTCCCACACTGTAATTTATAATTGAATTGAAGGAAAGTTTGCCAAACAATGGTCACATGGAGAAGATTTGAATGCTTCAGCTGATCTTTGGGTCCAGGAGATTCTCAGAAATGTTGTTGAATTGTCTATGCAAGCATGACTAGGGGAGCTAAAGCTTACTCTGCTACAATTCCTCCCCCTGAAAGATGGGCAGTGTGCCTCTTTCTTCCTCTGTCAGGACTTTTCTCCTTACAAGTTGAAAGTTTTGGAGTTTCAGCCCTGAAGTGGCCATTGTCCCTTGATGCAACACCATGTACTGGGTAGCACAGAATATGCTGGGAAGTAGTGGGGGGAGGCTGGAGGGGAGCAGGATCCCTGGTGCTTGCAGTGCTGAACCTTCCCTGTGTCCTGCTGCACCAGCTGCACGGGACCAAGGAGCCATCGAGAAGCTGGTTGCCACACTCTGCTGGCAATGCTGAGCTTCTCCAGCTGCAGCAGGAGAGTGGGATAGAGAAGTCAAAGCCTGTATGGTTGCTGTCAGAAATGAAGCACACGGGAATTTCTCAGTTTCTGGGCAGAATACCACTGTGGCAAAAGCAGGCAGGAAAGGTCTGTCCCACTTCTCAAATAAATCGTTCATTGCCCCACTCATGAGGGCACGTAAGAATCACCCTTCTTAAGACTTCCAATCTGAATGAATGTAAAATAACCCTCGTTCAACATCCTCTACCTCCACAAATTTATGCGCCTTTGTTCCTTCTTTGTGTGTAGCTACCTTTGATGTTATGAGCCTCATATACTTCACTTTTGAGAGCAAAGACATTGAAAAGAGTGGAGTCAAGAGAGCTGCAAGGAATTGCTTTGCTAGAAAGTGCATTCAGGGAGAATGGAAACTATTTGTGAAGTTGGATCTGAATCAGTAAATGGTTTCAAGCAAACAACCAGTTTGCATTTCAATCAATCAGCTGAAGTTGAAGGGTTGTGTTACAAACAAAAAAAAAAAAATTGAAAACTTGTTCATGGTTACATTTTCCAAGAATTTCAACTTCTGGTTTTGAAACAGATCTGATTTTGCCAAGTAAAGTATGTCCCAAAGGAAAAAATGAAATATTTCATTTTTTATTGATCACAGTATTTCAACTTAGCAGAAAATGCTAAGGACCTGGGGATACTGATTGATGCTCGGCTGAGCATGAGCCGACAGTGTGCCCGGGTGGCCAAGAAGGCCAGCGGCATCCTGGCTTGCATCAAAAACAGTGTTACTAGCAGGAACAGGGAGGTAATTGTCCCCCTGTACTCGGCACTGGTGAGGCCGCACCTCGAGTGCTGTGTTCAGTTTTGGGCCCCTCACTGCAAGAAAGACATTGAGGCCCTGGAACGTGTTCAGAGGAGGGCTACGAAGCTGGTGAGGGGTCTGGAGCACAGGCCTTATGAGGAGCGGCTGAGGGAGCTGGGATTGTTCAGTCTGGAGAAGAGAAGGCTCAGGGGAGACCTTATAGCTCTCTATAACTTCCTGAAGGGAGGTTGTGGTGAGCTAGGGGTCAGCCTTTTTCTCGTGTAGACAGTGATAGAACTAGAGGCAATGGATTCAAGCTGCGCCAGGGGAGATTCAGGCTGGACATTAGGAAATATTACTTCTCGGAAAGGGTAGTCAGGCACTGGAATGCACTGCCCAGGGTGGTGGTGGAGTCACTGACCATGGGGGTGTTCAAGAAACGTTTGGATGTTGTGTTGAGGGATATGATTTAGCTGAGAAGTATTGGTGATGGTTGGACTGGATGATCTTTTAGGTCTTTTCCAAGCTTGATAATTCTGTGATTTGACCAAAAGATCAATCACCTGAAACACAAAATCCAGAGCAAAACAGACAGCTTTTGATGACTTTCCCAAAACTCCAGTCTTTAAACAGCTCTTGAGTCCACATGGTACATAAAAACCTCCATGGCAAGCCAAAGTTGATGGTATTGTTTTACCTGCATAAAAAGAAAAAGGAAAAGCAAGCACATGGCATTCTGTACCTGAATGGAAGTGTGTCCACGTATTTGCTTTATAGAATTACAGAATGATCTGGGTTGGAAGAGACCTTAAAGATCATCCAGTTCCATGGATCCTGTTCCCTCCCCATGCCATGGGAAGGGACACCTTCCAGTACATCAAGTTGCTTAAAGCCCCATTTGACCTTACCTTGAAGACTTACAGGGATGCGGCATCCACAGCTTCTCTGGGCAACCTGTTCCAGTGCCTCACCACTGTCACGGCGAAGAAACAGAAAACCACTTTCCTGACGGAAAACTCCTTTCCTAATCAGCACAGCCATTGTGTTTTTTTCCATTCAAAGGAATCAAGTCACACTGATTCTATCCTAATGGCTTAAAGATCGGCAGAAACAATGAAGAGAATCAACTTTACGTAATCTTCAGCTGATGCCTGGGTTTGAAGTCTTGCCCACTGCTCCCATGCCAACTTCAGCAAAACAAGCTCTTTCAGGAGACTGTACTTTTATTGTTTTTTTCAGATGTAGCTCTGGGGCAGGTTAAAGAGACTCAAGAAAGAGGACAATGAGGAACCACTAGAATTTTTACTGAACATGCCTTTTGCAGCTCTTGGGTTATACACAGTTTTATTATTATTCTATTTTTATTCATGGTTTAAATAAAGGGATAAATATCCCTCCTTTAATTCAGTTAACATTAGACAGGAAGAATATCCTTTACCTTATGTTCAGTGGAAATGCATTCACAGATACACTGTGCTCTTTAACTTCGGGCTTTTACTACGCTTCAGATTGTTTCCTGGCATGGATTAACCAACAGAACTACATGCATAAGCCTTTCCCTGCCCTCCTGGTAGGTAGATTTACCTTTGTCAACACAAAGAAATCTTTGCTAAAGCTCACCCGTGTTTGTTAAAAGTAATTCTTATGTCCATATTCCAAACCAGTACTGAGCAGTCTGTGGAAGAGCTGGTTTTGGGTAGAGTTAAATGTCAGTGGACTTCTATGCAGATGGAGACATCCCCATCACATTCATTCACCAGAGAACAATAAGCTGCAACCATGTGCAGTTTGACTGCCACTGGAACCAATTTTATTCATGGGTAGAGCTGGATGGCTTGTGGAAAAAGTATTCACAACATTTCTTATGAAAATTTAATCACTTCTCAGCTTAATGTAAGCCATCACTTATTTTTTTCTCTCTCGTTAACACACTTGCGGCACAGCTAAACTTTTATTTGAATGTAAAAAACCATAATTTAGGTTGCTGTTATCATATCTACTGCACCTTTACAAGCCTGAATGTCTGCCTATGTTTGATGCTGCACAAGCAGAATTAAAAGACAATGAACTTACAACCCATGTACAAAGAAAGGTAGAGGAGAAGGGGCTTGGTGACTTGAGCCTCCTGACTGTGCTGCCACCAGGGACTGACCTGAGACGAGGGATGGCAGCTGCTGGGCCAGGATGACCCTGTTGCCTCTAGAGTAAGGTACCCCTCTAGGTAGCTACTACAGTAGGTAGCTACTACCCACTATCTGGCCCTACAAAAGTCTTCAGGAGCTGTAGCAGAAGCCAATCGGGCTCTGTGGCAAAGGCAAAGTAGGCAATAAAATCATGGTCCCTTTGCTGCCTGTAGCAGAAGACTGAAACTCGTAAGCACTCTGGGTGACTCTTGATACCCTCAATAAAAGCTCATATATCTCTAAGCCCATTGAGGTAAAGCAGGCATCAACTTGCTTTATTTTGAAGAGGAGATATTTTTTGCCACAAACTGTGAAATGTCTCTTTTAAATAACAAGAACAGAAGGTATGACATGCAAAGCACTTTGGTGTGTAGGTCCCTATTACTAATTTATTATTTTAAGGATTGCAATGTGAGTACACTTTCACTGGGTGATTCACGGAAGGACACCTACAGTGAATTATTGTTCTCCCTTTTGGAAACTTGGTACATAATAAAAAAAAAAATCAAAGAAATTTAGTTTAACAATTAAAGCATTGATTTAAATATCTAGCCATTGGTGTCAGGCTATTGTTACTATTAATGCTCTTCCTCTATAGCATCGCATTAATGAGATTCAGATGAAGTTTTACTACTGAATTTCCTCCTCCCTCCAGAATGAGTCTTTCAAGGTCATTAATTTCCATGTTAACCCCAGAGATCTGCAGACTCTTTCTTCTTGTGGTATATTGTTGCTTGGATTTAAATTAAGTATGAATAGACTTTTGGAAAACAAGGAATAACTATGTATATAAATTAATTTGCATTTACACATGTGTGCTTATTCAGAACTTACTGAACTTTTCTGATTTCCCATGGTTGTCTAGTAGGTTGTGAGTATCCAGATGCTTCTAAGCCAAGTGAGAAAAATGGGCAAGCCCCTTGGCTTTCTTGCTGTTCTTCATTAGGTTTTGCAGCTCTCCTGCTTTACATTGATTGCTGTGAACTTTTAAATAGGTGGTAGGGGAAAAGACAACTGATGAGACATTATGCTGTGTGTTTCATAAGTACTCTGGGAGGCAATGTGGCAGGCAGGCAAAGACACAGGGTCTTGGCAATGCTCAGATGGTCTGAAGGAGCAGAAACCTGGCTCAGCAAGGAATTCCTCCAGGATCAGCTGGATCCTGAACAATTGGTACGGAGAAGTGGCTTTTACTCCAGGCCAGCTTTCTATCCTATTACCTAGTGCAAACTGTACATTAGGAGAGAGAGTGAACATAAGAGGCATTTGCAGGGCACTACTACTGTCCCCTACAAAGAGGATATCTCTATCACAGACATGGCGTGTGCCCCATATGAGCCTCTTCTCAGTTCTGTCTCTTGCACATGATAAATAGGCTGCTGGTGTGTGCTCCAAGGTGCCAGCAGCCATCACCTCCCTAACGATCCCCCTTTGCCTGCTGGAGGCTGTCAGCAGAAGAAAAATCTGGTTCTGTGGTTTGTTTTGTGTCTGAGAATCAACACTTTTCCCTAATTTTCAGACCAATTAGACTATTTCGGATCATGACATCTGACCTTGAAGATAACAGGGGCTTAAAAAATGACCAGGAGAAAAACTCAGTGACCCAAATGGTTAGCTTAATTATATGGTCAATAAAAGGCATGGATGCCAAGAAAAGGAGGATTCACCACTTTGTTTTCATATACAAAGCAATGGAAATTAACCTGCCTAAACTTGCCATGCTGTTTTTATTGAATATATTTTATGTTTATATAACTATATGCATGTCTATACATATATACATGTAGGAGCTATTATATAATATCAGATTCTGACCTGCTTCATAAGACAAGGATATCTGAAATTGTTCCTGTCACTTGTTAACTGTCCTTTTCCTCATATATAAAAACTCAGACCTTTCTTGTTGAGTACTCAGCGATTTAAACTTCAATGTTAACAAAAGTGACTTGAAAGATCCAAAATGTTCTACTTTGTCTAGTTTGCATTTCACTGTACCTTTTCTCAGTGGAAGCAATCCTTGCTCTGGTAGTAGAAATAAGAACTAAAACCAGTGGAAAATGTGAGTAAAGTGAAGAAATATGAAATTGTAAAAAATGCTGCCATTTACAAACTCATTTGAAAACAAGTTTCTTTTCTACTGTGAAATCTGTAAGAATAGATAATACATAATTTCTTATATTGACAGTATTTGATAGTTTTCTATTTATGCGATGGTTTTGATTGTTAAATAAAAATGGCTGATAATCTCAGCTCTGGATATCTCCATGATTCCTATGACCAAGCAAAAGAACATAGCTGATAAAATTCCGTGGAATGACCTATCTGAAATGTATCATGCCATATTTCTCTATGAAACCCATTTGGTTCTGAGGAATTCTTTGAGAATGAATCTACTCCCATTCAGTTTAGTAAATCTGAGCACAACTAAAAGCACAGTCTGCAAAACATGTGGCAGTCTATATATCATGTGGATGTATGAAGGTCATGCGATTATTGCACTTATTACTATGAATAAGATGAATAAGACAGAGGCTAGAATATTAATATATTTGTAACATGTTTAAATGCACTGCAGTTCTCATGAGTAATGGCTGTAAAGAATGGCCCCTTTCTTCTGTCTGTACTTGAAATTTCTTACATTTAAAACGAGGAGCCCTGTGATCTCCCCCACGTTTGCTTGCTGTAGCACTACAGTGGAACATTTCCTAATACAGTAGATAATGTCGTGATGAAACTCAAACTATAATCTGCCAAGAACAGAGGTTGCCAGGTCAATCTTCTGATAAGTACGGCTAATTTGCTTCAATACAACCATGGAAAATATGCAAATTCACAGAGTGACTAATTACCCCTTGGGAAAACTTAAGCAACTGGTCTGAACTGTCCTGTAATTAAAACCATCCAGATAATGCAAATAATTGACTTGTAAACAGTTCGCATTGGAAACTTTCTGCAACTATTTATTCTGTGGCCTGGCTTTGTATTTGTCAAACTCTTCAATGCACTTTAAGCTCATTAAGGTTTAGCTCTTGCCAAGGACTTTCTGTCCCAAGCCACCCAGTCCTCTCAGGTAGCAGGCCTGTCTGGAGGCTTGAACTGTAACACTGCTAACTATTCATAGATGAGGGGGTAGCACATCATGTGTCTGTGCTCCCCAGCATCAGCAAAAACAGCAGTGAGAGTGGGGCAGCCAGACTTTCCAGAAGCACCTGAAGCATCAACTGAAACTACTGAGAGATGGAGATGTAGTAATAGGGCGAAAGAAACTGGGGAAGGGTCGGGGCTTGAGATGCCATGCTTTTCTTTTGTGCCTCATTTTTATCCAAAATCTCCTTCCAAAAATGTTAATAAAATAGTTAATCAAAAGACTCTTAACACAGTTAGACTTCTAATCTAAACAGCAATAAATTCTCTATGTGGGGAGGGAACTGTAAATAAGTACTTTTACCACATGAAATAACAGAGATTATTCCAGTTCTTTGTAGAGTGATCTCAGTGATGCTGGGTAAATTGTTTTTACTAAAGATTTCCTAGAATCATAGAATGGTTTGGGTTGGAAGGGACCTTAAAGGTCATGTAGTTCCAATACCCCTGCCCTGGACAGGGACACCTTCCACTAGACCAGGTCACTCAAAGCCCCACCCAACCTGGCCTTGAACACTTCCAGGAATGGAGCATCCACAGCTTCTCTGGGCTACCTGTTCCAGTGCCTCATCACCCTCACAGTACAGAATATTTTCCTTATGTCTAATCTAAAATTACCCTCTTCCAGTTTAAAGCCATTACCCCTTGTTCTATCACTACATGCCCTTGTCAAAAGTTCCTCTCCAGCCCCCTTTAGATACTGGAAGGCCACTATAAAATCTCTCTGGAGCTTTCTCTTCTTCAGGCTGACCAACCCCAGCTCTCTCAGCCTGTCTCAATATTTCCCTGTGTGACATGTTTTGAACACATGTTCTAGACATCTGTTACCGAGCACTGAAACATGAAAGTCCATGTCGTTTTCTTCAAAATTCCCCAGCTCTTCCCCTCCTGACAAGAGAACAAATTCACTGGTGACTGTAGAAGCTCTGAGATTTCCTGGTGACGACTTGCAGAGCTCATTTATTAGCTCATGAGCTAATAAATAATATGAGGAGGAAAAAATGTAACATTCAATAGCTGCTCATCAACAGAGCATCACATATTTTAGGCTCTGAGTGAGGTAAGGGCCAGTGTAATCTGTAGATGTAATTAAAAAAAAAAAAAATCTTTGCCATCAGGCATACACCCAGGAAAGCTGAAATAAGAAAGGATAGAAAACTGTAATTCTGAAGTTTGCTGGTTTCTTGAACACTTGAGTTTGCAGCTCAGTATCTGTATGAGTGCACACATAGAATCATAGAATCATAGAATCATAGAATTGTTAGAGTTGGAAGGGACCTTCAAAGGCCATCTAGTCCAACCCCCCTGCAAGGAGCAGGGACATCCCTGACTAGATCAGGTTGCTCAGAGCCTCATCCAGCCTGGCCTTGAATGTTTCCAGGGATGGGGCATCCACCACCTCTCTGGGCAACCTGTTCCAGTGCTCTACAACTCACACTGTACAAAATTTTAACCTAACATGCAATCTAAATCTACCTCCCTCTATTTTAAAACCATTACCCCTCGTCCTATCACAACAGGCCCTACTGAACAGCCTCTCCCCATCTTTCTTGTAGGCCCCCCTGAGGTACTGGAAGACTGCTATCAGGTCTCCCCAGAGCCTCCTCTTCTCCAGGCATGTCTGCAAGTGTGTTTTGTGCCAGTGATTGCTCACAAGAGAGCAGTGAATCAAAATTCCAGTAGCAGGGGAGTTCAGCCAGATCTATGTTCAATAATGAACTTGAATGTTTATAACAGGCAAACAGTTGGACAGAAAGACATCATGTTGTGTGGTGCTCGGATTTCAGTCCTGAATCTGAATGCAGTTGAGCTGTGGAGCTTCACTTAACCTCACATATGAAGTAAGTGCAGTTTCAGGAGGACATTGTTTGATCGTCAAGGAGGTTAGTCCTTTGTTTACCCACAGAAAAGGTGCAGGAGAGACCAACACACAGATTTCCTTGTGCATTATGCTGAGGTATCCCCTCCTCCAAAACTGCTAGTTAGTTTTGCTGGAAGTAGACTCAGAAAAACCCGGAAACAAGGGTTGAGGAAGATCAGGATTTGTGCTTTGCCTTAGTTCCCAGCCTCTTGAGCAAGGTCTTGGGAGAACCTTTCAGAAAGTTTGAAACCTTGCTGTCTGGGAGCTGCTCTTTGGCTGACGCTCAGCTGCCAGAAGGAATTGCTACCTACCAGTATCCTCCATCAGCATTTCCAAAACATTTGACAGAACTTACCACCACTGCAAAATGGGACAGAGGAGCAGGACAGGGACATTTTTTCCTCAGCATATTGTTCTGAGGACTTACGGTGAACCCTAATTGAGTAAAAAACCCTCCTAGGAGGTTGATTTGGACCTATGTCAGTAGGCTTAGGTTGTTCTAGCACCACTGATGTGAGCATAGTGTCAGAGGTGGACTTCCAAAATCCAGCTTCATTTATTTTGTAGTCCATAACATTTTATGTGCTGGATCTTGATCTTACTGCATCGTCTCCCTTTCAGGAATTTTATTTAAGAAATATTTCTAGTGAATGTAATCTCCAAGGCAAGAGTTATAGATTTGCTTTTAAAAACTGATAAAAGCTAGCTTTTTGCAGAATTTGTGAAACACAGATGGATGCAACCCTGAGTCAAATGACAGAGCATAGACACCCTGGCACTTTACACTGCCAAATGGTGAAGGACCTTGTATCCCTCCAGCCTCTCCTAAAACAGGTGGGGAACACTGAAGTCCTTTCAGTTCCACCTCTATATCTGTGCTTGATTAAAACCAGAAATAATGCATGGGAAGTGGTTGCAGGTTGGGCTACCAGAAGTAGGTATAAAGGGCATTTGTTAGCACTAGATAATTTTCCAGTCCAGAGCACAGAGAAAAGATGTAAATGTCTCAGAAGAAACTCAGTTTCTGTTCCTCTGTCTCTCCTGCTGAGGTTAGGTTACATCAGAGAAGAATGAAAAACATTCTCACAGTGCTGCTGAGGTTGTATCAACACAGCAGGTTGCCTACTCTCATGTTAAATTAAACCAAGGAGAGCTGCATACTATGACAACAAAATACATCCCAGGACTCCGGCCGTTCCCCTTAAAACCACCTGGCTAATCCGCTCTGCACTCTTTGCCTGCAGAAGTCCTTACAGTGGAAAAAGAGCAGGTTCTGCCTGGGCTGCAGGAATTCTCCTGGACTGCTGGCTATGTCCAAGAGGGCTGTACAAAGGGCCTGTTAAAACTCATCTCATTTCTGGTTTCTGGGGAGGCCGCACAAGTACTGCAGAAACAGTTAAATTACTGTTAAGTTGCCAAAACATAATACAGCATCATCCTTCGAAAGTGATTTTTCATGTATCCAGTTAACTATACCGTCTTCCTCTCAGATATATTTTCCCAGATGGAAAGGAAACATGTTTGTGAGTATTTGCAGTGTACAGTTTGTTTACTTTTGTTTTGTTTTCCTTTCCATTTTCTTTATTTTGCCATATAGCAAGTCTCCTTAGTGTCAGGTAACATAATAGCATAGGGGGGAAAAAAGGAGAGGGAGCGTGTTTTACAAAGCATTATAAGGTAACTGAAAAATGAGAGGCAAAAGATGGATATATCCAGAATAATAGGTCTAGTACTGACCAACACGTCTTGGATAATTGCCTCAGAACATCAGCAGCTTAGCCATAGCCAATTTTTCTGAAAACAAAACAAAACCAAACCCCAAAATTACATGGGAATCTAAAGAACAGTTTCTTGTGATTGTTTATAGAGAACCTCCTGGTGCTAACTACGGAATGGAAAGGGTAGCATGAAGTAAGTAATAAAAATTCTCATTTACAAAGGGTAGTCAGTGGTTTACAGAAATGTTGAGAAGGGAAGATAAGGAGTCAGACAGAAGGGAGAGTGGGAAAAATTGAGAAGAGCAGAAATGAAGGAGGAGAAGCTGATTATTACAGTCTGGGGAGTGTGAGAGAAGAAACGAGCAGCAGAAAGACTACCAGGTGGGTCTACGTGTTTAGCATAGCCAGCAGCTGAAGAGAGTAGGTCATGATGAGTTCAATAGCGCCAGATCATGGTAGAAATGAAGACAGCTCTCAAGAAACAATGCAAAAGAGCAATAGGCATGAGATGACAAAGGTATTAAGGTGACCAGATATATGAGGTGAAGAATGAAAGGCTGGAGAGAAGCCAGGGCTGGTGGTAAGGTGAAAAGAGGCCAGGCCAGGGGAAAGCAGGATGGCAGGGGTATGGGATTTGCATTTGGCTTGATGGGAGAGAGGGTGAGATTGCAATGGAAAGGGCAAAACACAATCAGAGCCACATAGACGTGATCCCAGACGGGAAAGGAGAAGGGCAGAGAAAGGGGAGAAATGAGAGAAGAGGGGAATGGTGAGAACAGTTGGCAAATGGCAGGCAGGCAAGGAAGGAGAACATGCTGGAAATCTTTCAGTGGACACGTCTGAGAAAGCTGATAGAGGGAACATTCTGCAACAGCAGCAATTTCCTGGTTTTCCTATTTATAGGCAACTTATTTGAATGACCCAGATAAAATTGCAGCGTTCTCCATCTCACTTCTTTAGTGAAGTATTGACATTTGTTTTATGTGTGTGAAGATGTGCATGACTAAGAAAAAAATATTTTGAACAAGGAAGTGGTATTAGTTTTATCCAGCCTTTGCTGCTTGTCTAGATACTTGGTATTTCAGAAGCTGTGTCTATTGGAAGAAACAGCCTTTTGTTTGGTGAAGAAGTATCAAGTTGAATGGTGCATGGAAAATATTTTCCCTCATAAACACAGCGGGAACTTGCACAATAACTCTTAAGTATTTCATACTTGCAAATGAACCAAACCACTGGGCCTGACTCACCACTATACTTCAGTTTTCCACTGGATAAAATCTACTGGTCTGAGCAGACTTACAGTAGCATAACACTGGAGTAACACAGGAGGGTTTTCACCTCCTAATTGCATTAGTGGGGCATTTGCTATTCTATAAACTTGTGTCATTTGGAGTTTTAAAGAGATTTCTGCCAACAGTACATTTATATATGGCTTTTACTTTTTAAAACAAACAAACAAACAAACAATCCTCCACAAATTAGAAGAACCAAGTCAGAGAGGAGTACAAACTGGAATGTGCAGATTTAGAGCCACAATTTTCCCAGAGTGTTTGGGTTTGGCTCATTATATGCAGAAGTGCAGCCACAAAAACTGAATGCAAATCAACACTATTAATATACAGATTAGCCCTTGGCCAAAAATGACATTCTGAAGAAGAAAAACAAAATCCTAGGGAGACCTCTCAAGCCACTGTGCACTTTTGTCTTTGAAAAAGAGAATTTAGTCATAAGAGCACCGTTGACTTGAGTATACTCACGAATACAGAAGAGCTATGAGAGCATTGCAAGATCTCCCTACAGCTGTGAATCAATATATCCCAAATTTCACTGGAGAGGACCACTTTGTAGAGCAGCAGACAACCGAGTCATTCACTGCTGTTATTTAGTCTGGCATGTCTTGTCTAAGACTAAGAAGGGAGATGACAGTTTTTCTGTGATGGACTTGAGACCACTCGTTGATTCATCTGTTTTAGGAAGCCATTTGTTACAAGCCTACCCTCTACGTACATCATGGAGCTGACCTTTCGCCTTATCACTCAGTTATAGATCATTATATAAGCTTCCTGTTAATACCATCTGCTTTTTGGGTGTCCTGGGATAGAAGAACACCACTGAGGAGAGACTTCGCTATGCTGTGTTTGTAGATTCTGCTGTGACTCTTCTGTGGCTTATCACCAAGTCTGAATACATGCTTAATGTTGAGCAAGGAAGAATACAGAGTGCGTTGGTGCCAAACCAAGAACTGAAACCACACCCCCAACACCCACCAAGTTATGTGATTTAAAACCACATGATTTTAAAGAACAGCCATGCTGAGTTTTTCTTTTTATTTTTCAATTAATTGAGGCTTCACATATTTTGAACTTTTCAGTGGTGCGTCTAAAACCTCTTGGCTTTCACTTAAGTGAAAGTTGAGATTTCCCAGTAATCACTGGACTTCTGAGGAAGTCTTTACGAATAATGAATTGTAAGGCTGACTCTAAAGTCAGCAGAACTAGTTTCAACACACCTATACCCTAGAGATCCAGTCTAAATTAGAGACAAGTTCTGCTCTAAACTGTAGTGCTATGAGTGTGGAGTAGCAGACATACAGATTTAATTCACACAAACTGAAAACATATATATACCAAGATGATAAGGTCCAGATGCATTTGGACAGGTTTTTTTTCTGTATTGCCAATTTTTAAAAAATAATCTGGAGAAGCTGGAATAAAAAATGCTATTTTGCAAAAGCAAATACTATTTTCCAGTTAAAAATGAATTGAGATATTAACCAGTGATGTTGTCTAGACAAATGTTATAAACTTGAATGTAGCCTTGAGCCAATAGTTGTTGTTACATCAGTCTACTCATGGTGTTTTCATCCCAGGAAATTTAATGTACTTGAGACCCAAGCCAGTGAGTTCCACACATTGCGCAGCCCAGTCTAACAGGATTCACTCACTGGAGGATGCTCTGTGCCAGCACTTGGCTGATGTGGCTTTTCAGCTTCTTTTCCAGATAGTAAATGACCCAACACTGCTGGTTCTGGGCCTGACACAGTAGGTATGAACTTGGATGTTTCTGCATCTCCCATACCTGAAGTGTCTGGCTCACAACTTGGGTATTGAAAACAAATTCAGCTAATAGTCTCTCCTTGCTCTCCTTCACTTCTGATACTGGATCACCAACCAGTAGCTGTAGGCCATGGGTCTATATTCATGTTTATCCCCTTTGAGAAGACCAGAGCTGGTGGGAAGCAACATTTCCAGTATTTATGAGTAGATGCCATGGCTAGCTTCTTTGCAATGGATTCAGTAAGCAAACAAAACATCTTGTGCTTTTTATTCTTATTCACATAATGCTAGCTGAAAGTTTAACCCCGAATGTGCTCAAGATACATGTTGACTTTTGATTTTATTGCTGTCAGTATCTTTATGATTGGATATATTTATGTGAGGTATGTGCTATTTCTTTCTACATGAAAACCATCACTGCCCACCATAACCTATGTAATATAACACTGACTCACAGCCGACACACTGTTGTCTGTTAACTGAGAAACCTCTCCAGAACAAGATAGAGCAGGGAAAAAAACACCAAAGTGAGGTTGTGGTTGATTAACAAAAGAGATGCCCAGGCATGGAAGATGAATGGTCATTAGAGAGTAAGCAGAGTTATAAGTGGTTCTTTAGGAGCCTCAAGGATTGCTAGTTGCCAGTTGTCAGTGCTGAAAACATGTGATGGATGGGACATGCAGAGTCAGCGAATGCCTGCGCTAGTGCTCCACGAACGAGGAACTCAAGCACTGGTAGGTATGAGGCTGGAGGACTGATGATGAAGTTAATTTGACTTCTTCTGACTGCCTTATAGCTCACTGATATTTTCCCTCCCTCTAGTTACCACTTAATCTCTGTCTGCAGAGCTGCTTCCTTTGCACGCTATCCTGTATTTATATACCTCTGTAAGTAGGATGATTATAACATCCAAAGTGCAATATCTGGCCCTTGGTCTCTCCCCACACTGTTGTTGCTCTGCAGTCAGGGCAGGGTTGAGTACTAATGCCCCTTGCAAAAGGGCTGCCAGCTTCAGCCTCTTTCCAAGATCTTCTTCAAATGTATACTTTAAACAGCCTGCATAAATCAGACTGCCTCTAGGCTTGCTGTCCAGCCTGCAGCTGAACTTATTTTTCCATTTGGATTTACTGAAAGCTTCAATTGGACACATTAGCCAGCCAAAATTATAAAGTTCTTACCTCATTCCTTTAGGGTTTTTGGGTTTGTTTTTGTTTTTCTAAGGAACAACCAGACACTTTTAGCTTTGTCAGGGGAGGTGAATTACAGAGGCAATTCCTTTTCTCCCGTCATTCCTCTCCCTTCCTGCCCCAAAAATGAGAAACAAAATTATTCCTATTGAGGTAACAACAGATAAAACAGACCCAGTTGCTTTACTGTACTGGTGGAAAGCACACTGCTCTGCACAGAAATTGCCTGGTTTATAGTGCTGTTTGCCTTATGTTAAGGGAGAGGAGAGAGATCTTCAGAATAAGGTCTTACAAAAACATGGACTTCTATGGCAGAGCTAAACTGTAAGCTGCCTTCTAAAAGTCATATGTAAATGAACCTCACAACAGTTCACATGACAGTTATAAATATAAAAGGGATAGAAAAGGCCTGACCTGGCACCCTGATGGGTTTTTGCAAGTGTTATTTTGCGTTCCTACGAGCCAAGTGAAAATTCCCAAACACTGGCCAGGGTCCAGTGATATTTCCCTGTGCTCTGGCTTGCCTCCTTAGCTGGGTTTGAAGTGCGACGGTGCATTGCAATTGGTGGTTTTTCTGAGCCCATCCAGCCAGCGAGCACAGCCAGGGAGCATAATGGGAGATAGCAGCAACTTAGAGCCTTGTTCCAAGGCTCTTGGCAATGCAGGATACACGTGCCCGCAGCAACCTATGTGTGCACCAAAGCCAGCTGGACACATCCGAGGCAACCTGAATGTTGAGGAAATGTTGTCACCCAAGCAGGTGCTATCTCATTTGAGTGGCAAAGTCACCAGGTTAGGAAGAAGAGAGCATCTGTCCAGAGAAGTCGTAGATGCTCCATCCCCGGAAACATTCAAGGCCAGGTTGGACGGGACTCTGAGCAACCTGGTCTGGTTGGAGATGTCCCTGCTTCTTGCAGGGGGGTTGGACTAGATGACCTTAAAAAGGTTCCTTCCAACCCAAACTATTCTATGATTCTGTGAAATGCCAGGGCAGCCTTATATATTCTGGGAGAGGTCTGCTTCTTGTTTCAATGTGACCTTCTGGACTTGCTTCAGAGTTGTCTGTGGCATAGCATCAGGTGTCTTCACATCTGAAAACCAGAATTTAGTATTATACAGAGAAACGAGTAAGGACTACAGGACTGAGAGAGAGGGAGTCTTACACAATGATAAAAGGAGACCAGAATGTTGCTTGCAGTGGCACATAGCTAATGTTGCTGACACCTCTGTGCCTCTCTTCCTCCGTGGTAGGGCTGCCATAGACCTTGAGGGAAATATTAATCCCACGCTTCTTTGTAAAACTCTTTGGGGAGCCACTGAGCAAGGCTGTCCTTGAGATATTCTGGATATCACCTTCCCATGGCAGCTCTCAGAGCAACACAGGCCAGCAGTTAGGTGTCTGCATGGGCTACTACTGCAACCCAGAGAAGAAAACAAGGCTACAGACCATCATCTGAAGCACTTCTTTAGTGATCTCTTATTCTCCCACCTCCGAAACCTCTACTGGTTTTGTTCACATCCCTTTGACCCAGACAAACACTAGAGCTTTCTATTAATTTCAAGATGTAGTGAGAACTCTAGGTGGCTACAGTCTTATCTCCTTCTGAGCGTTGGGGACAAAGTGTGGTCTTTTCTGTAACTCTAGTCTCCTGGCCTCAAAGCAGGCTTATATTTTAATGATTTTATTTACTGATTGTAAGATCCCCACTCCACACTATGCACAGAAGATGAGAAATGCTGTGGGTGTGAGGTTGGAAAGGATTGTTCCCTTGAGTATATACTGTGGAAAGAAAAAACCCTCCTCAGTGACTCAACTGCAGCTTCATTGAGCAGAGAGGGGAACACCACCATTCGGGCTTTTCCAAGAAACTCCTGCTATGACAGAAGCCAGGGCTTCTTGAGAAAGATATTGTTTCTGTGTCACAGGAAGAAAGGATCCTATAATTTGTAATTCAGCTCAAGATAAGCATCCAGGCTATAAATTCTTAACATCTTGTGGTTTATCACTAAGAGCACAAGGAGAAATGTGTCACTTGTAGCCCAAAATCTAAGAAAAGACAAAAAAAAAAAAAAATCCCACCAAAGCAAATAAAAGCTTTTCCTCATTCTCTGTTGTCCAGCTTCAGATAGGAGACTCTGTGAGACACAGTGTAACTGCAGCTTGCAAGTGGCAGAATTAGGATGACTTGATTAAACCTGCACCACAGATACAAGCTGGAGGGGAAGGAGAAATGGATATGATATTTTGAAAGACATGGGGCAACTGTGTCCTGTGCTTCTGTTCAGGAGCTATTTTAGTTTGCCTGTGGAGCAAGGCAAATCTCAGTATCCCTGAGACAAAAAAAAAATCTTTTCCTGTTCCTTCAAAATCAGACACTTTAAGTGTTTAGGAAAACAAAGAGGAAAATAATTTGTATATTGATGAGCCACCTTTTTTGATAGAAAATAAGAAACAAAGAAATGTTTGGTTTAGGATTAAAGAGTCAGAGTGGATGTGCGCTGACATACAGATAATTTCTGAGAGTATCTGAGCTGGAAAGAAGCCTTGGCTGACATCTGTGAGCTTTCACAAGGGAGCACCCAGCTCCCTGTCCTCACTGGCAGGCAGTGTTTTACTTTCCACTGACAGGGAACTGCTAGCAACACTCCAGGGACAATTCTTCACCAGGCAGTCAGCAGGAAATCTTCCTTTGGTTAACACAGTGAATCCAGTTGCAACTCCTATTGCATTCAAATACTATGATTTAGACCCTAAGAAGACACTATATTTCTATTTTAACCACCCACTTCTTTTTATGTTGGCTGTTACTCTCAGGGCTCAACTTCCAACTCTTCTCTGCAGGTCGGACAGGTCCCCATGAGGGCAGGGACTGGCTAACACTGGCTGTCCCAGTGCCAGCAGCGGCACCAGCTAGACACCAGTGTGCTTTGCTGGCCGCACCAGTAGGCAGGTGACTGAGTAAGCAGCAAGTAAGTCAGGGAGATGCTGCTGCAAGCTATAATCACTGGTTTCTTTCAACTCTTATCTAAAAGTGCCCTGCGTCAGCAGAGACACCATAGGTTTAGTATGACTACAAAATGCACACGCTGCCCGGGTGCTGGGATCCAGCTGCTGTCCCCCAGCTGTGTGAGTGTCCAGTCAGTGGCGAGCAAGCCTCGGCATGAGCTCAGTCAGCACTTCTTGAGGCAGTAATAGCTCTTGGGACCAGAGCAAACTTTCTCATCTAACTTGCTGACTCAGGATGCTTCAAGACAGTGATCTCATGTCCCTTTTCTCTAATCCTCTCTCCCCTTTCAGGAAGCAACTGTTCACTGCTTGTTAGTTAGCTAGCTGGTTACATTGCTGGTTTTGAAATCAAAGGCATTATTAGTTGCATGCTCCACCACAGATCCACTTGTACTGACCTTCAAAATATTCTCTGCTTAAGGGCCATCTACAATTACTGTCTAGAGAGCCAGTCACGGATAGCATTTCTATTCCACAATAATTTACAGTGATTTGACATTTGTTTTCATGCTGAACTGGAACGAAAATTCAACACACTCAAACTTTCCATGTCACTGCAATTCTTATTGTTAAATCAAGTAAAAAGTTTTTTTTCTATAGTGCTGCAGCATTTGCTGAGGCAACAGTATTTGCCTTCAGTAATGCTGAAACATTGCAGTATAATGCTGGATAAAATTTATGAAATATTAATATGTTTAATTTAGTGATGCATTTAGATATATTGACTTCATAATGAAACATGAAAATAGATCTAAATGAGGAACTTAAAATATTTTAAGTGCATCAAAAATAATTGGAAAAATAGAGACAGCATATTTAAAACTGATTTAGAAATGTAGTGGAATTTAACATGTTTTTGCAGCATCATCTTTCTGACATGGACATTTTTCTGTCTTCTGTCCAAAAGCTATGGCTGGTTCTAATAGCCAGATGGTGTCCTGATTCAGCTAAATTGAGTGTCTTACCCAACTCCTTAGTGCAACAGTTCTACCTTTCCTTTCAGCCACTTGTTCCTTCGCCTGTAGCTCCTGACGGCTGTCTGGATGGTGATCAACAGTCCTCTGCGGGATCCCTCAAACCTTTGCAGCTCCCTGCTGTAACACCCTGCCAAAAGCCTATGAAGGAAGAGCTCCCAAGTTGCCCACGTGCCAGCTGTTTCAAAGCGATGTGTGAGCACTGCCCCACAGCCGAGGGACTCGTCTCCATCCCCTGGACTTGCCTCACAACAGTTTTGCTGCTTGTCCTTTTCCCGCTGTTGGCAATAGCGGTATTTTAAGGAAACCTTTGGGAGCTCCTGTGGCAAGATACATGTTGGGACCTTTCAGGCACTTTAATTAGTGCAGAATACGTCTGACTTCAGACCTTTGCTTCAGGAAAAAAAAAATTATTAGGCCAGTGTTCAGCACTGGCCTGCACTCTTTTCTAATTAGTTTCTGTTCTGTGCTTAAAATGTGACCTTCTACCTCTACAGCATTTAACAGTGTGGAGTTAAATGGCTCTGTCCCTGCAGAGACTTCTTTCCTCTCCTCAAGACACAGCAGCCAGTTGCAGTGAGAGGACTCGGACACACTTTTTACGGGTAAAAAACCCCATGGCCTAGTAGCAAGAGAACAAGATAGTTGCTCTGCAATGGCATCCAGACTTGCTGTCTTTCTGGAAATCCCAGAAGGTTCATCCATTCTCTTGGACTTTGGGGAAGAAATACATGAGACACAGTTAAAGAAGGTGATTTCAGAGAGTGACTCTAGGGCATTAGCGCTGCATGCTTTGCTGTGTGAATGTTAAACCTTGTGAAAGTGCCCAGGGTCCTGGACAGGTGCATTTTGTGTAACTTAGTGTTAAAAGGAGCTTAGGAAACAATTCAGACGTGGGCGCTTCCATTCCGTCTGCAGTGGGGTAGCAGATTTATGAAATGTTTAATGTATGACCTCTCATGATGAGTCTCTTCTTATTTGTACCTTCTTGCTTGCCAAAGTATTTTAAAAAGAGAGCAAAGGTTCTTGGCCCTCTTTTTGTTGGTTTGGTTTTCTTTTTGCCATTACTTATGGTATTAAGAAGTGGGTATTATTGGAAAAATGCATGAGATCACCACACTGACGTCAACAATATCCAGACGAAGGAAAAACTGAGACTACTTCAGGGTTGTGGTAAAGCTCAGAGATATACTTATGTAAGAGCGAAATGGGGCATCTCATGTTTTGCATTCAAGGTAGGATATGAAACTAATAACAGGCTAAATCCAAATCCAAGAAGAGATTTAGGCATTGTGAATAAAATTAGTATCTTTGCATCTGTCTGATACTTAAAGCCTTCTGGAATGTGTGTATTTTACATCAAAAAGTCAATGAATAAAACCCATACAGATAGGGACCTCTCTCTTTCAAGGGACTTCACTGAGATACAGTTATGCTCCTCCAGCTTGCTATCACTTTTCAGCCTTGTGAGCTTCCTCTTGGCCTGAGAGTGGCTAATCTTAACCAGGACACCTTACCTTATTACTTTTCCTGCCATGGACCATCTTCTGAGGATGTGGGAGGTGGAAGGTGACACCTTCCCTCTGCTCCCCTCAGCCTCAAGACACCTGAGGTCTTTGCCTCCTAGGTAAGTGCTTTAACCACAAGCATTCAGCAAAAATAGGAGCAACGACATCTCCTCATCCAGGAGCAGCAGCACATGTGGCCTGTAAGAAAAGAACAAGATGGCTGGTTGTGCTTGAACAGGTGACTCAGGTGCCTAAGTTTTGCAAGTGGCTTCAAAGTACAGTTTCATCTTTCACCCTGGCATACAATTCAGGATGAGCTGGAGGAAAGCATCTCAGTCCCTGAGAGTGACAGGGTTTCAGATGAATCTCACTCTTCAGCCTTTGCATCTTGGCTGTCTTGTGGATTCTGGTGTTGTGTGTCCAGCCTCCCTGCCTCTAAACTCCCTGTTTGCGACACTGGGAAAATAAGTGGCTCAGACAAAGCTATGAATTTCAACTCTCATAGCCAGGACCTTCGAAATTAGAGGGTAACAGTGTGTGTTATCATCATGCCTATATCCTTTCAGTTCTTAGAAGTGGAAAAATAGCCTCCAATACAAGTGTAATCATAAAGCAGGTGTAGGAAGGGTAATAATTTTTTTTTTCCCTGCTGACCAGCGTATTTCAAACTGTCAGTTCAATTAAGTAAAAAATACTGCAAACATTTGGACACAATAATAAAGGGAAGCCACTGTAAACACACCATAACCCAAGACATAATCATGAGCCCTCATATCCAGACTAGCTACTCCTGAGCATCAATTTCTCTGCCAGAATTAGAAATGGAAAAAATTCAAAAGAATAAGCCTACCCCTTGTCTTTTCATGCATTTTAGACTATAAACTTCTTCTGACATAAATTATCTCTTTGGTACCAAGCTAGCAGAGCAGAATCCCTAAAACAGAACTTTAAAATGTACAGTTTTAACTTAGTATAAATGTTTACTACTTCTGAAGATAAATTTTATGTATAGGAGTCACCATTTACAGACTGGATCTCAAACATGTTATCAATTGGTATCACTAGACAGCTTGAAGTCTGTAGGGTTCCATTTTTCACCCCCGCTCTTCTATTTTCCTCCTCCACAAATTGAAACGCTTCATTTTGCACGTTTCTCTTTGTTGAGCATTTTTAAAATGCTTCTGGCAGAAACATTTTACAAGAGGCGAGGATGCCCCGGGCTTCTTCCCGGAAACTAAGAGACTCTGTGTGGGGGGAGGCTGATGCCAGCTCTGCAAATCTTGTAGCTCTGCATTTAAAAAGTCTTTTTTTTTGCTTTGGGTAAACAATGGAAATCCATTATTTACAGACTGTATTGTAAACATCTGTGACAGAGCAGTCTTTTTATTGTATGCCTGTAACGACAAGGGCAAACCCAGCACAGGAAGAAGGAAGGACCAACCCACTTAACAGCATGAGAATTATTTGAATTCATTTTAAAGCCATCAACAAACAAGTGATGGGTTAGCTGATGCAGGACATAAACAAATAAGAAATATTCAGGACACTTACGTGACATTCTGGCTCCATCAAAATGAGCAGGAGGTTTGACAATGGCATTATGGAGTCAAGGCTGAGTTTCTAATGTTTTTTTCCTAAAAAAAAAAAACCAAACAACTGAAATTGCTCAGCTTAGATTGTAAAAAAAGTGTTAAAACTATAGTTTTCTGATTGATTGAGGTACTAGAGATATATTTTTTAGACACTTCCAGGATACATAACTTTAGAAAAAGCAAAAATATTATGCTAACTCTGAAAAAGGAAATCCTACAATAACTTTACACACCTTGGCAAGGGACATTTCCACATTGCTACTGGCTGGTCAAGCTCTTGGCCTTAGGTCCTCAGTTGTTTCAATTAGTCATTAGTGCTTTTCACTTCAATTGTTGTCATAGCCTTGAAACTGCACATAGACAGGGGAGATTGTCTAATAATATAGTAATTCTGATGATCATTTCCACTTTTGAGCAAATAACATAAATCTTCTGTAAAAAATTTATTTAAAAAGACATTTATTCTTTCCTGTACAAAACCTGCCACTGGACACTTTCTATTTTTCTTTCAAATGAGATGAAAATTGATTCAATTTGAATATTTTTTCTTGGGAAGTGGCCATTTTTAGTGTGCCTAATATCACTTTACTGTTTTCTTATCTTGCTTTTCCACGAGACGGCAGGGGGTCAAATTAGAAAGCAAAGAGCTGACAAGCCTCCATGTTACTCTCATTTTGATCAATGCTTAATTGAATTGAAATTAAATTTTTCATTTAAAGCTCATCAGTTAGAAATTTCTAAACATCAATGAATACATTTGAACAAGCTAAAAATCAGGTTTACATATACATTTTTTTATTGCCATCTTTCAGCCAGCAGGGAGTATTCTCTGTGACATCAACCAAGATGTCACCAAAATGCCTCAAATTCAACAGAAAAAATTATGAGATTAAGGAACTTGGATTTCACTACTCACAGTAAGCCATACTGTGTCTTATGCAGAATTCCTCTGTACAGCACTCCAAAGCTAGGAATAACACAGAAACCTATGAGATTTATATGCCTAACTTCTACTGATGATTTTTTTTTCCTTTCTTGTTGATTTTTTAAGGTAAGGATCTAATGTAAAGATATTTAGAAGAGCAGCTTGATTTTCTAAGCACAGATTGTTACATGGACAACTCTATATGGCACAAGTGAACTTACTCACTCTATTCATCTTTGGAATAATTCTGTCACACCAGGAGTGCCCTTGCCTGGAGCTGTGAGTTAAAAACAATTTCTCCAGCAAAAGGGAGTTTCTAGTGACTAACTGGCAAAACAATTATTCTAATTGTAGAAGCTAAAAACTGATCGAGACACAAACTCACAGAAGCTGCAGGTGATTTGGTCATTTTCATGTGGGATTGAATGCACCCTCAGCAAGTTTGCAGGCAACACCAAGCTGTGTGGTGCAGTTGACACACTGGAGGGAAGGGATGCCATCCAGAGGGACCTTGACAAGCAGGAGACGTGGGGCCATGCCAACCTCATGAAGTTCAACAAGGCAAAGTGCAAGGTCCTGCCCACGGGTCGGGGCAATCCCAGGCGCAAATACAGGCTGGGTGGAGAATGGATCAAGAGCAGCCCTGAGGAGAAGGACTTGGGGATGTTGGTTGATGAAAAGCTCAATGTGAGCCAGCAATGTGCACTTGCAGCCCAGAAAGACTGATGTATTCTGGGCTGCATCAAAAGAAGCGTGGCCCGCAGGTCGAGGGAGGCGATTCTCCCCCTCTACTCTGTTCTGGTGAGACTCTACCTGGAGTACTGCATCCAGCTCTGATGCCTTCAACATAAGAAGGATGTAGACCTGTTGCCTCAACAGGTCTGGAGAAGAGCAGGCTCCGGGGAGACCTTATAGCGGTCTTCCAGTACCTAAAGGGGGCTTATAAGAAAGATGGGGAGAAAACCTTTAGCAAGGCCTGTTGTGATAGGATGAGGGGTAATGCCCTTAAACTGGAAGAGGGTAGATTTAGATTAGATTCTTTACTGTGAGGGTGGTGAGGCTCTGGAACACTAGGAAACACATAGGAAATCACTGCTATTTAACCTACAGTTTCCTTTTTAAGTGTAACACATGAGTGTCAATACACCCTGACAATTCTGCCTCCTCCTAGCTGACAGACCTGATGGACCTTCTAGGACAACATAATTGAAACCCACAACACTCCTGCTAGACAGGCTTGATGTATTTAGCACGTCCAAGCAGGCCAGAAAACAGTGTTGTCAAATATGAAGGAAAAGAGGAGAGAAAAAGATAAATTAGTTAAAGAATGAAAACTTATGTCCATATTCTTCAATAGATTCTGGTTATGGTCAGCCATACATTGACTGACCTGAAACTGCATAAATATCAGCAGAAAAGGCCCAGCAGGTATCCATGGCTATGTCAGCTGCTGGTTTCATTTACAGGGTTCACAGCTGGTGACCCCTGCTCTGTGCCTAATCCCAAGGTCCGATTTCCCCAAGCATTTTTTTTTTTAATATTGACTTAAAGGGAAGGGATAAAAAAAACCTGTGGAATGTGTCCTGAACACTCATAGGAAAGGAAACACTTTAGAGCCTGCTGTGGCTGCCAGCAATTCTGCAACATTGGACTTGAAAAGCTCAGTCTGACTACAAGCAGAAAGATAACATGCTTTGGCCTAGATGGCGACACTGGTGTCCAAAACGGTTCAAGTGTAATGGTAGCAGAGTACAAAGCAATGTGTGATGAGAGGCTAATGTCATGACTTTCCCAGCACCAAAGGGTAGGACTTCACCTTTGAAGATGCAGCCACCCCAAACTTAGATCCTCCAGTAGTGAGTGGCAGGCAAGGTGGTGGACTACACAGCGAAGAGCAGCTTTGTGCCTCTCAGTGTCAGCAGTTTGGCTGTGCTGGGAATAGCGATCCTGAACCTTCCTTCACTTCTACATACACAAAAGTAGGCACATGATTTTCACATTTATTGGTCACGTCCTGTAAGATCCCTTAGAAAAAATAATAGGGTTTTTTTCACAATAAATGAAAAACAGAAAATTCAGTGGGTGACATTTTTTTCTTTCCTAAAATGGTTCTAAGAAGTACAGAAAATAGCCAAATACAGTTCATGTTAATGATGGAAAGCTTTAGGTTCCTGTGGCAACTCATATTTAATTGCCTTATTGAAAAGAGAGCAGGAAAAGTTATAACTTTTTCCAGAAATACAGTGATTTTTTTTCACCATTATAGCAGGAATCACGTATATGCTAACTGCACATACATTATGAAACTTCCTTCAAATATTAATACTGATTAGTAATATCATGTACTTTTTGTGAAAACTGAAGAAGGTGATGTTCTTCTGGCATTTTATAAATGCCAATTTCTCACCTTAAAATAAAAACCACTAATGATGGTTCTTTCAGCCTAGTCTAATCCATTGTATTTTCCCCGGTGTAACCAAGTGATTCAGTCTTTTAAGGGAGCCTAGGACAGGCACTTGGCTAGGTCTAGCCTAGCAGTCCTGGAAAGGGAATAAATATAAAGTCAACTGGCTGGACGCACTTGGTGAATGCCAGGCTTGTTAGAAAATACAAGGATAACCTCAGGTCTGTGTTGAAAAAAGGAATGGCAGATTTTGCTACAAGTGTTTTGAGACAGACTGGGAAATCCCTCAGAAAAAAAACAGGGAGTACAGACCAGACCACGAGAAGAAGAAAATAATTGAGGGGGCTGAGAGACACAGAAGAGTCTGTGAAGGAAATAGCATGATTTGTTACATTGCTGCCAGAGCCCAAAGGGAAGGGGGCAAAAGGAAGGTTTATTCTCCCGAGTGCGTGGACAACCTTTTAGAAAGAAGAGGAGAATATTTTGTTGGGTCTGAGTGCATATGAAGAGGGAGCTGGAAGTCAGAGAGTGAAAACTGAACACTTTGAGGCAGGAGAAGAAACTGGAGTTTATCTGGGTTCATATCTGGTTCTGGAGCACCTCTCCTATGAGGACAGGCTGAGAGTTCAGGCTGTTCAGCCTGGAGAAGAGAAGGCTCCAGGGAGACCTTATAACGGCCTTCCAGTACCTAAAACGGGCCTACAGGAAAGATGGAGGGGTAATCAGCAGGGTCTGTTGTGATAGGACATGGGGTAATGGCTTTAAACTGGAAGAGGGTAATTTTAGATTAGACATAAGGAAGGAAATCTTTACAGTGAGGGTGGTAGAACACTGGAACAGGCTGCCCAGAGAGGTGGTGGAGATGCCCCATCCCTGGAAACATTCAAGGCCAGGTTGGATGGGGCTCTGAGCAACCTGATCTAGTAGAAGACGTCCCTGCTCCTTGCAGGGGGTTGGACTAGATGACCTTTGAAGGTCCCTTCCAACCCTAAGTGTTCTACGACTCTATGATTCATATAAAACTAATTGGTAGCATGAACTCCTATGGTAACCATAAGTTTAGGCTGCACTCTGGCTCAGAAATGCTAGTGGCTAGCAGAGGGGAAACAGAGGCAGCAAGGGGGCAAAAGAGCAGACTGTTGAAGTCGCTGCTGTGGCGTGTAGCTCTGCTTCTGTTGTTACAAATGTTTTAATTATATTTGTGAGGAGTTTAACTTTACTGTCACTGAGGTCAAGGAAACAGACACTTCATCTGGTAGATGTGCTGTAGAATTAAACAAGACAAAGTCATGTTCACTTGGAGCTGAAAATCTGGATGAGAAGTTTGTATCTACTACTGAAAGACAGTTTATCCAAAACAAAAATCAGTCTGAGTGTGAGAGCTAATGAGGAGACAGAAGTCCATACCCTGGAAAAGATGGAGCACAATGGAGTTGGTATCCTGCCTGCTCTTTCGCAAAGCTTTCAGCTCAGGTCTGATGGAAAATGCCATTCCTCTGATTTTTGTTACTGCCTAAGGACAGACATTTTTTCAGGCCCCTCTTCTACAGCTGACTCACATCCTAGCTGCCTGGCTGTGATCCTTACTGTCAGATTCATAATAACGTTATTAATAACATTAATTGATTGTCCTATGGAAGTAAATTTCAATCCAGTAGAGGCAGCATTGGGAGGCATATGGCAAGAAGCCTGCAGGAAACTAATCTACCGCTGACAAATCCCTCCCATCCCTCAATGCTTCAACTTTGCCAATGCCTTTGTTTTTTGGATCCAGTGCTTGAGCACTTCACTGGCTTTACGTGTATTTAGAGGAGAGTAGGCTTCTGTAATATTTTCTCTGAAATTAAATCCCACTGCTTTCATTCTGGAAGTGAAAATCCCTCCTAGAAATTCTTTCCAGTCTCCCAGTGTCCTTTATAGGTACCCTGCGGCTGCAACCCCTTCATAACACAGACCTCATGTATTTCAACTCAGCTGTCCAAACACACGGATGACCTGGACTCTTACAACCGCTCAATGCTTTTATCTGTCCCTCTTTATGGAAACAACACTTCATTTCTTCCATGTTTGCATCAGGGTAAGTTCAAATCAACAGCTTTTCATCACAATATAGTATCCCTAGGAAATACACCAATAATTGTTAAAATTAAGAGAATTAAGCAAGCAAGCATGTGTTGATGGGTGCATATAATCCAAAAGTGTAATGTTATTGTGCTGGAACACAGCTGTCTAAAAGAGGGAGGAAAGAGCAGGTATTTTTTTCTTTAAGTTTCAGTATTAGAATATCCCAAGGGACAGACACAGTCTCTTTAGAGCAGATATATTCCTTTTTGGGTTTTGATTCCAGCTGCAAATTATTCAGAATGTGTTTCAAATTTTTAAATCTATAAAGATTTCTTCGTCCTCTGACTGCAAAATGTGATCAATTTTTCAAATATAGCCTATTGAGAAATGTGTCACTATGCAATAGATTTGCACATAGACTGAGCATCGATTTCTCTTTACAAAGGCGGAAGGGGATGGAATGAGAAATATTAGTGGGATTAATAGAATAGTTGAAACTGAACTTGCTCAGAAATGAAAGTTCATGCTGGAGAGACAAGAAGGAAAAAAACCCCAAAGAATTCTTTATGACCTTTTCTAGTCAAAATGCCAACATGACCAACTGATTCAGATTAAAAAAAAAATAATGTGGATCATGCTTTCCACCTGGCTTTGCACCGTATCTTCGCTGTGTTGTTAGTATATCATCTGCTGCCTGCAGCTTCATGAACTGGAGAGATGTGCTATCATAACAGAACTTTGCTGTGAACTGTTTAATTGCAGTCACATTTCTCCCCACATGTGGTTGCTTTTCGGTGTTTGGTAAAAGCAAATCCTGGACACAGAGGTTAAAACTACACAATGTTTTCTGTTTAAAAGCACTACATAAAGCCAAGCTATTCATAAGAGCTATGCTATTAAAAGCATGATGTCAGTTTTTCCAGTCAGAGGGTGCCTAATCTAATGGCCATTCAAGCTGATGGAAAGACTTCCATTGATTTAGAACATACTGGATTGGCCCAAAACTCAAAACAAAAGAGCACAAAGAAAGGAGACTGCAGGCAAAGCCTTAGTGTGCAGGGTTGACTCTCAGTGCTTCACAAGAGTAAAGGTATCGAGGGATTCCTAGAGTTGGTGGTTTTCCTCAGCCATGAAGGATCCAACATATGAGAAACTGAGGGACCTAGGTCTGCAATTCAGAGCTACTTTGCCTGCCAGGTGGATATAACCATTAGGTAGGAACATAAGATCTCCCTTAGGCCTTGAGATACTCCACTCCTGGCTTTTCCATAGCCTAATCTTCTGCAGTATACGAAATCTTGCCACTAGGGCACCTCCTCAGCAGGTAGGAAAGGGAGTTTCAACTGTACAGGCCCAGGCCTCGCTTTTTTTTTTTTGGAAGAAAGCAGGTGGATGAAACAGATATCATGACTGATTTTGGAGAGCAGGGAGAGGGAGGATTTGAACACAATTCACCAGCCATATCCTAGATCAGGCCTTGGAGCATGTGTAAGAGCCTGAAGAGCCATTCCAAGGGAGGTATCAGGCTAGGGAGGCAACTAATGAAAATGGGCATCTCAGGTTAAGGAGAACTGCCCGGTACCTAGCTACATGTTAGGTTTGTAATTCAGGGCTTTGGCAGATGTGGTCTCATCCTAGACAAGACCTTCTCCTAAGAGTTCTCATAAGAAGTGTGCAAACTCAATGGACTACCCTGGTGGCTTGGCATTCCTGGTCAAACCTTTGAATAACTCTCAAAAGACAAACTATAGACAGGTCTTACTCAATGGGGATTTATTGTACTCAAGCACATCTTCAACCCCCAGAAGCAGCAAGTTTAGCCTGGGTGATCTACCAAACTGTTCATTAGACAGTTTCCCTCCTCAGAGCTCACAGGTGGATTTACATGAGATACGGTATTTTGCACAAGCAGGAGGTGATATTTAATGGTAGCTCTCAGCCAAGCCTTCTGTTAATCATTATTTATATAGATTCTCCATTCACAAATGTTATTTCCACCTGCCTATGAAAACTCTCTGTGCCTGTTTCCTAAGGCTGTGATTTCACTTTTTCGGTCATGAACTTTTTCAACATCTTTACTTTGTGTACACATTGACGCTCCAGACAGGAAAATAACTGGAGGAAAAAAAAAAAAGAAAAAGAAAGAAGACATCTTTTTTTCTCTTATCAAAATAGCCAAAATGGCATTTAGTGCTGATTGTGATGCTACTAATGGGAATAATGAAAAGAGATGCAAAAAAACTATATTAGCATAGCCAGATTGGCTACAGATGTAGATGTCCCTCACTTCATCTGATGCATAACTGGCTGAAAGGACTCCTAACTAAAGTCTCTTTATTCTTGTGCAAGCTGCTGTGAAGATTGCCCAAGCTGCAACTGAAGATACAATCTGAGCATAGTGACACCGCATTCCCAGGAACAATGACAAAGTTTTAAGACAACAAACTTGCATACTTGTATCTGAAGTCAGAATCTGGCTTTCAGTATCTTGATCACAGGTGACACATTAAAGAGAAAGCATCAACATAACCTCAATTGCCCATTGTGACTTCGTGTGCCTGGCAAGCAGGAGCCTCACCCTTTCACCTGTCGCTGAAAGTGATTTGATATGGAAATAAGGCTGGAATTCCAGAATGCCATTGTCACAGTTATTCCCATTGACTTCAATGGCTATTACCATAATAAACGTCACTCAGACTCCAAGTGCCTGGTCCTGATGGATTGCTTCACTAACTAATACCTGCAGGCTGTTACCAGCTTGACCCTGTACAGTGTGTGCTCTGTCCCTTTGAAGGTAACTCTCAAGTAATTACCTGGTTACTAGGGAAGTAAACATCACTATGATTTTTAAAAATCTGTTCAAAGTTCAGAAAGTTTCTCGCAATGAAGTTTTAAAATTTTCTTCAGAAAAATCCTTCTGTTTTAATAGTAAGTGTTCAGACTCAGATGATTGCCTCTCATGTTGCTCTGGGAGTGATAGATCTGTACTGTATAACGCAGTTTAGGATCATCTGAAGACCCTTTTATACCAGTGGACCAACACACAGTTCGTTTAGTGGAAATGAAAACCATACTCTAAACACTACAAAAATATATATTCCTTTCAAAATATCAATAAGCATATAACAGAATTAGAAGTGTTCTAACTGAAAGCACAGCATCGGTCCCACAACACCAAAAACTCCCTCTGTGACGGTAATCACTGTAACAGGGTCTGCAGTTCTCACAGAGCTGGATGCCTGGAAACCAGCATACTAAGAAAGCAAATCAACCCACAGGTGTTGCCCAGATATTCCAAACTCTCTTGGCTGATATACATGCAGTTCCTGTCCAAGCCTTTGAGAATAAATCAGCACTTACTACCCCAAAGCCAAACCAGGACACAACACAGGACACGTTGTTCTTCTGTAGAGTTTCCTCAGTTCCCTGTACAGTCCCAGTCTGTCTGTCTCGGCTCTTCCTGTTCCTGAATCATACACCTCTTCTGAATCCCAAACAAAGGATGCTCAATGCAAATAAAAAGATAGTCAGATAATGATGTCTTCTAAATATTTGGTATGGGTGGGATTTTTCCCACCAGCTGACTAGAGAAAAAACAGATAAAGCGCGTTGCCTAAACCGAATGTCCCTAGCAGCCAACTTGGAAATGCATGCCAGTCATCAGAAAGACTTTGATTTAAAGTATCAGAAGGCTATAAAAGCAGTCAAAAGGGGGATGAATAAAGAGAGGCCCCTGACAATAGTCACTGGTTTTGACGTCAGATCATGTATCCTGGATCCATTCCACTGTTGTAACAGCTCCATGAAAAGCAATTTAGTGCTTCAAGGATCATCCAAGTGGCATGTGATTGCTAAGAGGACCCAGGAGGGAGGGGGCTGAAGGATGGGGAGATGAATGGAAAGGAGAAACGTGTGGAAGGCCCCAATGCCTATCTCAGTATAAACATGAATCCCTTGACCTTCTAAATTGCCCACATTTTCTAGATGGTAAATCCTTCTGGAAGCAGATCAGTACTGGTTTTGTTTTGCATAATTAAAGGAAGTTTGCATTCTAATACCTTCATTTGTGGTGGTGTCACAAACCACTGAAACTCTAGGAGCAACTTATGCAAAATGGAGGTGTGACACAGCTTCCTGATTTGGTCATTTTGTGCTTATAAGCTGTGGCAGGTCTCTTAACATTACACATTAAGTGTATGAGGAACCACCTCAGGCTGGAATGTCATTCTCAATGATAACTTACTTAATCAGCCAATTGAAGTCACTCCATGTGTTTGACCCTAACCTTCCTCAAGAGTTCCCACCATCGATCAGAAGGAGGTAGTCACAGACACAGGAAGTAATCATGCTACCAAAACACAACCAGCTTACAATTTGAGTCTCATAGCTTATTTATGCCACATAGCACTGAAAAATAATAGCAAAAGCACATTGATGAAGACATTCAACCCATAAGTATTTTTTATTATCAATCTAAAATAGACCCATTGTGTCTTCATGCCACTTCATGTTTTCATCCAAATAACTAACTTCCTGAAGTTGATTTGCTGTCACGTTTTCTCCCTGGGGCTGAGTTAGAACAAATTGAAACAGCTCGGTTAAGTCATCCCAGTGTCCAGCCCACTGAGTGGTTAACAACTGAAGAGCCTCTATTTGTCTGGGTCCTAAAGCACCCCAGGAACTGAACTGAAAACTAGCTCTTAACAAGTCGATGTTGAATTTGCCCATGTGATTGATTAATTTGTCTGGTTTGCAAGTATATAATCCAATACTCCAGCAGCTGATGTATAGTCTCATTTTCCCCTCTGGCTTTCTCCCATTGTAGTCTGCATGTAATAGAATTTAATGGTCAAGCTAGATAGCCTTGTGGATCTTGCTGTACTTCCACTAATTGTATTAGAGCCTCCAAATGTTGTCGGCCATTTTCAAATGTCCATGGTGGGCCTAATTGATATGTGAGTAGAAGGAGCTGAGATCATCCAGCTGGAGAAACTCAGTTTCAGGTAGGACAGATCAGGATTGAAAAATACCTAAAAATAAAGTGCCTATATAGATATACAAACTGCAAAATAAAGAGCTTTTGTCTTATTTTGTCTCTTTTTAGAGCCATTGTTTTCTCTCTACAGTAGAGCCAGCGGCAAATCTGATGTTGGGTTTGATGTGATCACAGCCACACTAACATCTCAATTAGCAGCCACAATCAAAAGAATAAACCATGAGTAAAAAGAGCTGCTGCTTGCTTGGCTTTGTCCTGATCACTTCTCTGGGCACAGACTGCTACAGGCTGCACTTGAACATGGCTGGCAGTTCAGTGCCCCGCCAGCCCACAGTGACTGGGAAGCTGTTTTCTCCAGGAGAGGATGATTCCCCAGAAAAGCAGTCTGTGGCCTTACACTCCAGTGCTGCTCGCAAGGGCTGAGCAGTCACCAGAGTGATGTTCAGGGGCAGGAAGTGGGGAAGCCAAAAAGCCCCAGGAGGAATTCAAATGCCTACACAGAGGCGTCTGAGGTCACCTTTGGCCATGCTGCTCGACCTCCTGCTGCTGCTCCAGACCAGTCTGCTGTTGGCCATGAGTCATAGCTGAGTTTATCTCCTCCTTACCCTCAGGTCTGGGCACCTGGGTTGCTCTGCTTGCGTCATGTTTGTCCTGTGTGAGCGAAATTGTCTTTCTCACTGACCTTCATCCTGTATCTGTGCTCTTTCATAAATAATTCTAGCCAGATGTGATGATCAAAATCCTGATCTTTGTACTGTGTCATCTTCACTGTCTGCTAGAGGCTGCCGGGTAGGTCCTGAAGCCTGAGGAGATTATCTTCATCCTCACCACAAAACCCTTATGACCAGCTTGGGAGTTCCAGCATTGTCTTTAAATTTGCTCTTTATACTCAGCAGAGCAGAAACAGCTCTTTCTGGTTTTGGATGGTATACCTGACACATGCTTAGAAATTCCAAATGGTAAACAAAAAACCAAATTTTGTCAATTCTGTGGAAAAGCTTGCTTGCATAAAATGCAGTATGTGAGGGCAGGATTTTTGCACAAGAGCATTTAAATTCTGGTCAAAATTATCCATTTCATGGGAAGAAAGATGCAAAAAATTGATTGTTTAAAAGTGTCATTGAGAAAGAAAAACATTTTCATTTCATTTCAACACACAATGTCAATTTATTATTTAAAAAACATGTTGTAACAGCATTCCTTTGGTCCAGACAAAACAGTTCTCTCTGTTTCTCTTCTAGCTCCTCCACTTTCCATATCTCTCTCATTTGTCTAAAAACCAAATTCCTAAAAACAGCAACAACTGCGTAAAATTTATGAGGCAGCCTAGGGAGCCATTCTGGATTTTGTTCACATTCCACTTTGACTGAAGCTGATGAGAATTTAACTAGTAATCTCAACAGGAACAAGATCACATCCTTTCAGTGGAAATGTCATGACCTTCTTCCATAAACTTGCTCATGTAGAATTTGTTTTCTTTCAGACTGTGTAAGCATATGAAAGCTATTCCAAGAAAGAGACAAATTGGAAGAGCTTCCCTCTCCTCTTTTCAATAAATTACTGTCTAATGGGTGTCTGTAAACTAATGCGGAATGGGATTCACTTAGGTTTCCAAGCTCCTGTAGCCTGAAATCTGCACTGCAGCACCAATGTTCTTAGCACTAACAAGTACAGAGAAAATACCGGTGCCAGTTTTGCAGTCTGTATAGATGAACAGAGAAAAAGAACAAGCAGAAGAGGAGGTTGCATCAAAGATACACAAAAATTAAGGGTGTCTTTTATAAACCCAACTAACTGAAAGGTGAAGGAGGATGAGGATTTATTATGGGCTCCCATGTGTACAATTCTTCGTGATCTCATGTCCTGCAGTAGTTATAAGTGTTATATGAACAGTGACTCACAAATCTCTCTCTTCACTTCTGACCCTTTGCCTACTGTCCAGTCTCATTCTCATTTCTGGTTGTCACTCCAACATTCATTGCAGTTGTCCAATACTCAGATTAAAAAAACTCTGCTACTTTTTCCTCCACAACAGACCTAAATGTTTTTCCTCTTCATTTATATTTCTATCTGCTTTGCTTCATGTCTTCTCGTAGCTTCAGGCAGGTTGCTTGCTTGGGATCTTTGTCCTCCTGGGTGCTTTACCTCATTGTGGGTGCTACCTCCACTTTCTCATGCACTAAGCATCTTTCAGTTTCTTGCTCAGACACTTCTTTAAAACATTTTTGTTATGCCCTCCACCCCCCTGCCCCTCCACGCAACATTTGCACTTTGGATTGGAACTGCTACTCTGTCATTGTACCTGTTGGACTTTGACTAAAAATGCCTCCAGAGAATTTTGAGTGCAAATTCAGAGTTGCACAGTGCTAGCTCTACTTTCCTGCACTGACAAAATGTATTTGCTGTTTACAGGCAAGACTTTCATCTCTTTGATTGACCTTCTCATATCTTACTCCTTTTTCAGACATTATAGGAATTCAGAGATGAGAGTTTTCCCTTGAATTTGGGCCTTAAGCAAAAACTTCAGGAGAAGAATAACAGTATTCTTTAAGGTATGGAACGGTTTTGTTCAATACCTCTTTAAGCAGTATGGGCAAGTGTATAACCTGTGTTGTTCTATGAACAATAATACATTAGTCACAGAAGAAATCAGCAGTTACTTACGGCAACAGATTTCCTTGGACTGCTTTAACACTAGCCCCTCCCTATACCTTTTGGAACTATTTCCTGTTCCTTTACAGGGTGATTGACCCTTTGTACATTTTAGGTATTCTCATTAAAAGCATTATTGAACCTGTATCTTAAATAGTGCTAGAACAAAAGACTTCCTGAGAGGTTCCCAGCTGTTCTGGCATGGAGCATGTGACACTAAGTGATTCTGCACTCTTCAACCGGGAGACACAGTGCACCATGTAAATATCCCGCTGGCAGTTTTCGGAATGAGGTAACGACACACAGCTTCAGATCAACACACTTCAAGTCTCCCATTCAGTTTCACTGAGATTAAAATGCCGAATCCATAGAATGTTTTTGAGTCCTGGTGCATTCAACTCGTACTCTGTTCTTGCCTGCACAGGAGCCTCATCTGCTGACAGCAGGCAGTGCCCACTGCTGTAAGGTTCCTCCCTGCACTCTCACAGGGGACGTTTTAGGCTAAGTGGAGGAATAGAGACTGAGGAACTACTGAAAATCAGCCTGGCATTAACTTCTGTGAAAGGGAGGACGTGTCTAGAAGAGCTCTTATTGACCTGAGGCCTATGCTAATTACCTTTCCTCCCAGCACTTCATCAGCTTGAGCCTTATTAGCCATGCATAGTAACAGGAAAAAGAGCTCCCCTAAATACAGTCACAGAGTAATAGCCATTTAGGGGAGTGTGTGTAGGGTGTATAAAACAACTCAGAAAAACTAAGTGTGTGAAAACAGCTTTTAGAAATGCAATTATTCACCTTTCCTCCCCCATGTTTGATGTTGCTCTGCCTTCTGCCCTGTCTAGTTGTATTGGTCCCTCTGTGCAGCTCTAAGATTAGCAAAGCCAGTGATCTTTGCAATTATACAACATCTAGTACATCTGGAGCACTGTCAAAACTATTTTATTATGGCAGAAACTACATCAAAATAAATCAGGAATGAATCTGTGCACTGCGCTTCCCATTTCCCATTCTCCTATCCTGGCTACACCTACTGTAAACAAAAAGTAAATAGCAATGATATTTATTTATAGCAGCAATTGCACTGACTAAAATATGGAACAAAAGACTAATGGGTGCCAAATCAGGTTGTCTCTATGTCCACAGAAAAGGACACTACTGAATGCAAAGTTAGAAATCTTCTTTCCTTAAAGACCATTCTTATCTTCTCCTTAATGAGTAAGTGATAAATATTTCCTCAATGCAAGTGCTAAGCAAGTTGATCACCTACTGTGGTACATAAAAACCATGTGAAACTATCCTGCTTCATACAACCTGTACTTGATGGTTATCCAAAGCCTTGTCTTCTATAAAGAAGAAATTGGTTGTGAGTATATTTGCATCCTTGCCTACATCAGGAGTGTGCTTTGGAAATGGGTCTCCCAGTCACCCGGACATGCTGCATGCTATTATATTGCAAATCATCTTGGGTTGCATGAACCAGGCTCCTGAAGACATGCTCCAGCTGCCTGTGGATGTCCTAACTCTGGGACCAAACCAGGGACAGCGTATAGTGAAAATGTTGGGTCCTCCTTCTGACTGCTATGGGTGTCTAAGATAAGACAGAGTGATTTGCCATCTGGAAGCTGATGTTGTGCGCACTTACTATGCAGGCAGCTGAAGTTGCCTTGCTCAGATACAGATGAATGGCTTGACAGACATATAAAGCTAGAAATGATAAATCCTAACTCTAGGCAGCGTGAAATGCTCTTTGTTCTTTTAAACACAGTCACCATAACAGACAGGCTTAATCTATTTTCCTGTTTCTTTTTTTTTGCCTTCCCAGTGCAGAACATACTGTTGATAACATGTTAAATAATGACAGGTAGGCAACTGTTCTCACAGGGACGTGGCTCACAGTCTCCTTTGGCTTTTGGAGAGCTCAGTGGTTGTCTGACTCCTCTGCTCTTGCCTCACAGAAAAAGAAATCACCTCTGTAAAAGGGGGGGAATGGCAAGTTCCACATTTACAGCAGCCGAACATTTTTTACATGAGGACGTGACAATGGATAATGCTCACCTTGCAAACAACTGGCATTGCTCCTATATTACTAGCCCTGACCTTTGGCCAATTTGCTTCATTATACAAACCTGTGGACTTGAAACTTTGCCATCAGCAGCAGGTCAGAGCACGGCACTCTCATAAAAGACTTCGCCATAAAAAAAAAAAAAAGCCACATAGAACAATAGAACAACCCAGTCTTTCCGTGGTTAAAAAAAAAAACAGTCCATGAGAGTGCAGGCAAGGCCACCAAGGACTGCAGGCAAGGTTACATCTCCTCCTGGCCTCTGACCAGGCTCCGAAGGCTCCTTGGGGCAATCAGCTGCTCAAGGCTGGCAGCTGCAGGGCCATTCAGGCACACTGGCTACCCATTTTGCCTCTGCAACAGCTTTTCCCTGTCCACCTCTATAAGTTTTTCACTGCTGTCACTGTTTTATACTATGCTGGTTTTAAGGATTTTCTGTTAGTGATACGCAGGCTCGGAATTATGACTATCAAAAGGAACAGCCAAAGTCAGGGACATTGCTTGGGAGGTTTTGAGCACATGCCCCTCAAACCAGAGGAGCTTTCAGTCATCCTGTCACTGCAATTCTTCTGTTACTGTAATTTCTCTTCTTTGCCACTTCCTACTACACTACCTTTATCCTGTGGCTCAGTACTTACTGCACACAGAGAAAAAAGAAAAGAAAAAAAAGAAAGAAAAGCAGCTACAGTTCTTAAAATCCAGTTACTTTGCCACCCGTGAGTTGACCTTGAAAAAAAAAAAAATGTTCTTATTGCTTAAACCTGTTCCAGTCATGAGAACATCAATTCTATAACAGGAATCTTAAGTCAAAATCATACTCAAGATTTCCTACTGTGGTTTGCCACATTAAAGTAATAATAGATCCATCAAGCTAACTTCTAGTAATCTCCACTGCACTTTGCTTCACAGCCCTTGGAACAACCAAGGTGTGAGTACATTTCCAATGCTGAGTTCAAGCCTCTCATTGCCCCTAATTTTCTAATGAACCTGAGGAATATTTTCCTAGTTCAACTCGGGGACTTTCCATGCATTGATGAAATCTGGGTCATGGCACAAATGTGTTCAGCAGTTGGACTTGTTTCAGTGGCTCACATTATCCTGCCTCCGGGGCTCACCTGTGCTAACCCCAACCATGACTAGGACCTCAGTTCAAAAAACACATGAAGGGGAGACAGAGTTCAGCTGTCTCACTTCTTCCCAGGAAAAATACTTTTCCCACCAGCTCAGCAATCCTCCTCCTTTTTTCCAGGAGAGTCAGAGAGAGCGAATGAGTTAGGCTGTTCTCTAGAAGAGGAGTGGCCATCCACTCTGGTTTTCTGTGTCAACATCCTCACACGTTACAGGCAACCTCTTTTATACAGCACCTCTCTTCTCTCCTGCAGAGATGCCACATGATGGGTGTGTTATTGGTCATCTTTCTTCTCTTTCTATGTTTTTCCTCCTGGAAAAACTGTGTTTCCTGGCTTTTGTCTTTATCTCAAGAAGCATGAGTAAGGGTACTGCCCTACTTTTTATGTGGAAAAAACTGAATTGTCCTGTGGTAAAGGCAAAAGTTGCAACACTGCAGAGGTTAGTTATCCCTCTGGCATCTGGCAGGGTCAAGACAGAAGGGCAGGGGGTGAGGGGAGGTAAATGGGAAAACAAGGGGGGGATGTAGGAGACGCCTGCCGCTGAGGTATCTGCTTACATTGAGGACCTCTAGCCACTGCAGCCTGCCACTGCTAAGGACCTCTTCTCCTTTGGGACATTGGCTCCTCGCTGGCCGAGGCCCACCTGGGCTGTAATGCTACCCCTTTCAGTGGAATTACACCATATAAACTCAGATGTATGTTTTCCTGGGTAAAGGAGTTCTCTATTAATAATGTTCACGAGCTTATGCTGCAAATCTTCTGGGAAAATTCAGTGATAAGAAGAATGCTTTAGCTTTCAGCTGACCTAAAGCTGTACAACATCCTATTACTTCACACTGACAGTGAACTCTGATTCATGGTTGTTTACAAGCAAAACCAAGACAAATTAAGATCAAGCAGTTACAAATAAGAGGATTGCTATTTCACTCCATATGATTAGCTTCTGTCTCATTGCCTATGCTTCCTCAGAGTCTATGGTGCAAAAAATAACTAAAGCTGGTCATTAAAACTCTGCTTAAAACATAATTTTGATAAAGCCACACACAACTCTGCTGTAAGTAACCTCTGTGAGGCCTGTGTTTGGTTTTGCAGTTCTTCTAGGCAAGTATTTGGTTTCAGACTGCTAATCTTGCCATACAGTAAATTCAGCTTGTAATTTGGTGGTTCATCTGTAGTGTGGATTTTTGGCAGTGAGAATTATATAAGTGGCTGTTTTTCTTGTACTGAAACACCAATGGCATGGCAGGTCCTACCCGCTGAGGCATCCACGCCAGTGGGATGTGGGCTGCTCATCAGCAGGAATTCTAGGATTAAAAACTCAGTAAGAAAAGAAGTCACTGTTTTTGCAATGACATTTGCTTTGACTGATCAGTAGGATTTAAACTCATGACCTTCAGTTTCATAACACAGATTACTTAAGTAATGCCATTAGCTGGTGGCAGAAGGAAGGTGTTTTGCTTTAGGGAGACTGGCAAAGAGCACACGTTTCATAAACCTGTTGAACCAGAATATTGGGACATCATGAAAAGACGCTAATAGTTTCCTTAGAGTGTTGTTTTATGTTTGTACAATAAGAGCTTTAAAGTATCTTGGGTTTGAGGGGAAGAGGAAGAACGAGGTGTTTCCCTAATAGGGAATAAAAGTTTCTTTTTTCCTCATATGGTCCCATTGCTAGAGGAAAAGTGTCTGGCAGGAAGTAATCCTGGACTGAGTCCGAGGGAAAGTCTGCACTATGCAACACTTGCAGGGAATGTGGATTTCCCACAAGAACAGCATCCAGGGTCCCTCCCATACTGATGGCTGTCTAAGATCCTCGGATCATTAAAATGAAAAAGGGAAAGACAGGCATGCAAATGCTCAAGAAAAGAGCACAAAATTCAGAGAGGACTCACCTCCTTTCCTTCAAGCTGGGCTAGTAGACTTTCTGCAATTGCAGACTATGGACATCAAGGGGAAAAAAAACAGCCCTACTGATTACTGCTGCCAAACTTAGGCACTGTTTATTTAAATTTCCTTTAGCAATTGACTTGCAGTGTTGCAAAGTCCCAGGAGATTTTATTCCACGAGGATTTATAGCATAGGCAATGGAGATGAAGAAGAAATGGTATTCAATCTCAGTTATCATTAATGAACAAAGGCACCCAAATGTGTCCTGTGATAAAGGCTTTTTTTTTGAGCAGGGCTCAAAAGGGAAGCAAAGAACATGCAGCTGTTAGGTACATTGCTGCTAAGTGCACAGCAGGGATTGAATTGAAGGAAACACAGAACCTATCCAGCCTGTGATAACAGCTTCCACCTAATCCCCAACCAACCATCCCCAACCTCCAGACCCTCACTAGGGATTTTGGAAGCTGACTGATAGATTTGCAGGATCCACCTCCTATATCTTTCTGAACTTTTTAGAGGGATTCTGGCTGTTGTTCCCCAAAGAGGCTCTTCAGCTTTTCCTTTAATTGTTTGACAGCTCACTTCTAAAAAAACCTGCAGTGCATGTGTGAAAGACAGAATTGCACCTGCAGTCAAGGTGTATTAAAACTGGAAACTACAGGCAAATATGTCCATTGAAAGCTCTCAGGAAAACAGCTCATAAATCACAACAGCTGATATCAAATGCAGAAGAACACAGCTATATAAAGAAGAAGGTCGGCTGACATAATTGCCAGAAAACCATCCTCATGGATGGAGTCTGCCAACAACAAGTGATGTAAGAGCTGGCAGTGAATGAAGCCGTGAATGTGATGTCTGGGAGTATTTCTTGAGAGATGCTCACAGCCCAGCAGCTGGAGACTTATAGCACACCATTAAAAAGAGAAGCCTGAGGATAAACCTGTGCAGCCTGACTCCTATGGCCAACAGGAAACACCTCCTGCGTGTTTCGTTCCTCTCTTTCGCGCATCTGGCTTGGGCTGGATTGAGCATTGTAACTCATGTGCAATGAACTGAGTCCTTCGTGTCCCCACAGTAAGGTGGCAAAAGCTGATGTGAAGTAAGGTGGGGAAAACAAAGTGTGCTTGTGTTTCAAGTGATTGCAGTGTATGGTCAGTCATGTAAGCGCAAACACACTGTCATCAGTGCTGTGAACTGTAGCAGGTGCAGGGTGAGTGCACATCACCCTCGGCCATCCCTGCTGTGACCTGGAGGTAGGGAGCTGCTGAGATTTGGAGGATGTCTCGTGACACTTATCTCATGGCTGATGGAGCCTCACCAGAGCCTCTCTGTCCAGCAGTAACCCAGCTGCATTTGCCACGCAATGTTGTTACCTGTGGCTTAGAGTGAGGCCGCTGCGTGTCTATCCATCAGCGCTTCGGTCTCAGTCACTCAGTCTTTTGGACCTCAGCCCCGGGCAGGCTCCATCCCTTCCTGTTGCCTGGTGTGCCCGGCTGCCTGAAATGCTGGAGCTGCAGTTTCGCTGCCAGGACACTGTTCAGGCTAGCATATCCACGTCTGACTGGATGGGGCCCTTGCCGTCCTTTCCCCTTCTTGGCATGCCTGGTATCTTGTTCAGTGCTTGGCAGCTCGGCTGGCTGTTCCTGGCTGCCCTGCCCCATGAACGCTGCTGGGCAAAGGCCGCAAATCACAGCACCCCCAAGCAGCATGGACAGAGCCTGGCCCTGGCGGGTGGGCTGAGGGGGGCTGCCAGCCGTGCAGGGACACCTCTCATGTGGGTGTTGGGACTTTTGTCGCCCATGCTGCTCCGGAGAGAGGAATAACAGGGCACTGAAATGAAATTCAGAGACTGTCAGGCTTGTTTCCCTGCAAGCAGGGTTTTTACTCTCAGCATGGTGAGTAATTCCGGTCTTATCGTCCAACCAAGTGGAAATAAGTATTTAGAAAGTTTCAGGGGAAGCAGAAAATGTCTTGAGAATTAAATGGACTGAAGGATAAGGAGTCTCTGACAGTGAGTCAATATATCCTTAAACTACAGCTTAATGCCTAAAAAACTGATGGGTTTTGTGAAATGAGATCATGGTTTCTCCCTATTTGGAGACAGCACATTCACATATGGAAAAAATAGCAATGATCAAACTAATGTGCATTACTTGGCAAGTGGAGCGGACAAGCCAGACGGATATCCAGTGTGCTGCAATCCAAACGGCAGCCTGGATAAAGCTCACAGCTGGGCAGGAAAAAGAGGAGCATGGGCAAATACTTGCCATGCATATGCTCAAAAACTGCTGAAGGTCTACCACAGCAAAACACGTGTTCCCCCATTTCCTTCCCAGTAAGGCACCACAGCAGCAGCCATGGCCAAGGAAAGGGCTGTTGCCATGTGGCTCTGGTTTGTGACATATGTGCCTGCAAAATGCCCCATTCTTCTACAGTGATACTGTTCTAGATTACAAATAATTTAGATAACACAGTAATTAGGGCCATATAAATATCATCTAGACAGAAGATGAATTCTTTCCAACTGAGAAAGTTCCCTTTGACCCAGCCACGTTGCCAGCACACCAGAGCTGGAACAGCTCACGGGTGTATGTGCGTCCCAGTGCCCCTCTGAACGACCTTCAGTCCTCTCAGCTGTTGAATTGGCATCTTTCATTAGCACTAAGTTCACTTGGAAAAGTAGCTGATAAGTAACCAGGAAAAAAACCTTTCTGCAGACAGAATATTATCTGGGGAGTCTGCAGAGACCAGTATCTTAGGAGAGGCCTTCACCTAAAAAATTGCAAGTCCATGACGCTTTCAAGTAGCCCAGAATTTTTCTTTTATTGTCTTACTTGACTTTTGCCTCTCATGCCAAGACCTTGTTAGTCAAAACTGGGTTTGTAAAATAATTTATTTTTGGGCATAGGAGCAGGAATATGTAAGCTGCTTGTGAACACCATGAGGCATTTCTCTTTTGGGAGGAACTCTCACTGTACCTGGTATAGGTATGCATGCTGCAGATGAAAGCCGTGTTGTCGTCCTCCTCTAACAAATCCATCTACCAGGAAGCAAAGCATTCTTTAGCAGTCAGCACCCCACTCTTGCACTAACTTAGGAAATTCCCATGCATCATTGCAGAAAAACTTGCTCACCCTAAAACATCTTAAAGGCAGCTGAAATGAAGAACAGGACAGAGAAGACTATAGATTACCTTAGTATGTCTATCTCTAAAGTAATGCTGAGGACTTACCCAGAATCCAGTATGTGGTACCGGCCACATGGTCTCTGAGAGGACATGGCGGAACTGAAGGAGTTTGTAGATGGTTGATGGGACTGAGCAAAGGCTCAGAAAAACTTTCATATGTTAGAGAAATTGAAAAGATTGTAATCATTGACTCTAGAAAGAAGAATAAGAAGAAGCAACACAATGCAAGTCTGTAGGATAATGAAAGATCTAGAGATGACAGATATGGAGCATCACTGCTCATGCAGCAGCAAGGTAGCATTCAATGAATGGAGAGGCAGCAAACTCAAAAATGGCAAAGGACATTTTTTTTCTTCATCATGCATAACCAGACAGTGGAATCACCACATTCAAGGACCCATAAAAAATGAAAAAGGCATTATATAATAATAATAAATATCAGGAATGTGTTTTGTCTCTACTGGCATAATGTAGCACCTATCCACTACCCAATATAGATTAAAAAAGTGAAATTAAACAAAAATCTGCAAGGACATATTATAAACACCATATTCCACTTTGCATTGATTTGTTTATAATCTTTGGAATCCAATAAATGTACAGCCATTTGCATTGCTATGCAAAAGAAGTTTCTTCAGATGAATATAAGAAAAGGAGAAAAAGGCTAAAAGGAGAGCTTGTGCACACTCAGTGGCATAGCACAAGGTCTCCTCTCTGGGTCTGAAGGAAATTCATTATGATACTCTGTCAATATAGTCCAATTCTGTTAGGAAGGTGCTATTCCTTCAAAAATGATTTTTTTTCTGACTGCTCACTGAAGAAAATGTGCAGAAAGAGGGGACATTCACTCTACAGTATTACTGCTGCCAAAAAGAAAGGAGAGCAAGACAGATAATTATGACCTTGGAAAGCATTCTCTGTGCTTTTTTGGGGGTCTTTTTTAATTAAACACTTAACAATGAATGATGATCTCTGCCTTGATCGGGTGACCGTGGAGCATTCTGATGGTACAGTCAGATGGCAGGGTCTGTCATCCTCTTTAATAATGCGCAGCATCTCTTTTTTTTTTTTTTTTTTTTTTTTTTTTAATAGAAAGAAGCATACTGGCATCACAGAAGTGTCAGAAGAATTTTTATGCACAGAGTGATTTCTAGGAGGTGGCCCAGCACATTTCACAGAATAAAAGAAGACTTTACAAGGGCTATGTATGGGGACTGGAGGAAAGGGAGACTGTGAGCTTCACTGAGAAACTGAAAACTAGCATGATCGAGAAATGTTTTGCAATTATTCATTGTTCTCATACAGCATATCTTGCAGAAGCCCAGCAAGATCAGAGCCTAATTGTACTAGAAGCTATACAGACCTGCAGAAAGAGACTGCCCTGGAGAGTTTATATGCTAACTAAATGAAGCAGACATAGGATGAGGAAAGATATGTTATTATCTGACTTTTACAGATTAGGGAATGAGGCATATGGAGATTAATTGAACAGCTGAAACCTGTGCTTGAGCCAAGAGCTGAACCCAGATCTCTAGAGCCCCATTAACCACATGACCAACATTTATAACCTCAAACTGTGTTGCCAATGTAACGATCGCAGCTAAACAGAAGACTTAATTCCAGGTCTCCAAAGACCAATGTTAAAGTATTCTTTTACATATTATTCCAGTGGTGCCCAGAGACCCCACATCTGGTTGAGGATGCTGTTCTGTTGAGCATTATATAAACTGAGCAAAAAAGATACTCTCGGCCAACCAAATGAGAGGGGAACAACAAGAAGGGAACAACAGTCACTTCCCATATAATAATGTACAATAAAGGAGTTCATTTCCTTCGTAGTTATGCACAAGGATTGCCTGTAGTCTTTACATAGGCCAGTTATTTGGTGTCTTATTCCTTATGTTGATTGCACAGCCTGATCGAAAGCATACTAATTTTGGGGATTATTTTCCCTACTTTTGAGCCATTTCAGACTTCACACTATAAAACACTTCTGAATCATGTTGTCCTTGTGTGGACAAAAATAATCTAGCATAATTTTGAAGTTTTTCAAGTAGAACATGTCCTCAGCTCTCAAACTTTTTCGTCCTGTGCTCTAAAGCATAAGGGTTAGTGTAAACAGCTCTCATCTGTAAATTTGATATACTTCTTTTAGTAATCTGGGTTAAAATAAAGACTGATAGGCATAAAGTCAAAATATAAACAATGTTTGAATTATTTTACTGTGCCAGTGTCAGACATTTTGTTCTATCTGGGGAAAAAAAAAAAAAAAAGGTATTTTAATGAAAATCCAGCAAAGATTGTCACTAATTGTAGAGAGTGTTCATGTTTTAACTAGTAGTCCTGACATAGGTGAAAATTAGTGAAAAAGCATTGCATTTTCTTAGTCTGATTGCTTTTATATAAGATAGCATACTGTAATAGCATACAGAATAATGTCCTTCTTGTGGGTACAATTCAGCCAAAAAAAAAAAGACTATTCTGAGTCAACTGCTTGTTTCCCCTTAGTGCTCCTTTCTTAGAGCCTTAAACACGTATTATCTTATTATCTCAGTCCTATGCATCTTTACATAGTGAGCTCTAGCATTGTACTGAGAAACATCATTTTTACTCTGTATATTCCTGGAGACTGAGGACCTTTGGGGATGCACACACCGCAAGTTTGTAGTCAGGAGGCTTTACTGTAGCATGAGTGGCTTGAAGACAATTGTTTTTTCTATCTGAAGTTATCTTGGTAAGGCACACGTGGACCTTCTATATGTGGCCACATGGGCAATGAAGCTGGTGAGGGGTCTGGAGAACAAGTCTTATGAGGAGTGGCTGAAGAAACTGGGGTTGTTTAGTCTGGAGAGGAGGACGCTGAGGGGAGACCTCATTGCTGTCTAGAACTACCTGAAAGGAGGTTGTAGGGAGGTGGGTGTTGCTCTCTTCTCCCAAGTAACTTGTGATAGGACGAGAGGAAATGGCCTCAAGTTGCAGCAGGGGAGGTTTAGGTTGGGTATTAGGAAACACTTCTTTACTGAAAGAGTGATCAGGCACTAGAACAGACTGCCCAAGGAAGCTGTGGACTCACCATCCCTGGTGATGTGGCTCTTCAGGACATGGTTTAGTAGACATGATGGTGTTAGGTTGACAGTTGGACTTGATAATCTTGGAGGTCTTTTCCAACCTTAAAGATTCTATGATCCTATGATTCTATGAAATGACTGGAAGCACACCTAATACCAGCTGGTGCCTAGGCATGCCATCTGGCTGGACTTAGTTGGACTTGCAGCAGCATTGGATGTGTGCACCCCTTCAAAGGGAGATCTACCAGGGGCTGGAGTGCTGAGAATTAGAAAAATCCCCAAAGCCATGAACTGCTTTCACTGGAGTGTTTCCTGGAACACAGTAAAGAGCATTTTAAGGAGGGATTAATGTGCCACTGTCCATCAGAATACATGCTATGCAGGGACCCATAGCCTCCTTTATATAATGGAGGCAAAATAAAAGAATTGCCACACGACAGGGAGTGAGACCCATTATTGTCTGTCATATGCTTTGAGTAAGTGCACCCCCAGCAGTCCTCAGCAGTCAGATTTCACCAGACCCTAGCTATTTACCTCTTATCTAATTCTGATGTTCTGTTTTTCCTAGAACTGTGTTTAGATTTTTCATCTTCCAAACATACTTGCTATGTTCTTCAGCCTCAGAGCAGCAGGAGCTTTGCACCTCTAGCCCCCGTGCAGCCTGACTAATGGCAAAATTGTTCCTGAGTGGGTGAAAAATTCAAGTCAGGTCACTGCAGGTTCTTGCAGTATGATACACTACATAATGAAAATTCATCTCATGTTGTGAAACATACTGAACTGCTCAAATCAACAAAATGCTGGCAGAGAATGTTTCTTTGAGGTTATCTTTAGACTGAATCTGCCTGGACTTTTGACACCTACTCAGCAATGTCTCTTGGCACACAAGAAACATCTTATCAAAATGCTGAAAATGTTTAGTCAGTAACTAATTTATTCCCTCGTAAATGTCTTTGCTTCCTGAATTCTCTTCTCTCTCTATCTCTCTTTTTTATTTACTGTTTGGATGCTCAACTGTAATCATGTACTAGGCAGGAGGGGACGTTCTTGGGAAGGTGATACAACTTGTGACCTGGAGACAAGCTTATCTCTCTGTGTAAAAGGACAAAGGTTTTCATTTAAATAGACTTTCAGTAAGTTCTATGCCTTCGGTATGGTGAGTTGTCAGCTGTTGCTACTGTAATGTTTCGTGCATTTATTTTACACAGATATGTCCTGTAGTTTTGCCTACTGGTGGGCAAACGAGTAGTTTTTAAGGAACTATACACTTATGCATTACAGGTACATACATTAATGTGTTATTTAAAATACTCAGTGTGACAACAGTACATGCTTATGCTTCATTTATTTTTCTCTGGTTCTTTTGAAATAATTACACAAGGAACACATATGCATGTATGTTTGCATAGATAAGTATTTTTATAAGTGCTAAAGTCAAAACATATACATGTATACATATCCAGCTGTTGCAGAGCAATCAAGATATGCAGATGTAAATGTTAAAGGTGAGTAGGTGTTAGCAACCAGAGTAGTACCATACAAGATGACAGCTTTTGACTCTCTCTAAATTTATGCATGTGTTCATACAAAAATAGGTAATACATGTCATGGAAAATTGTAGAAGTTGAAACCATGCAAACCATTTCTTTGTATAAATCGTAGCACATGGCTGCCCAAAGCATGTAGCTTCTCACACAAGTTTATAACCTTACATTAACTTTGGAAGCTAAGAGTAGCGCAAGAAACAAATAAAAAATAAAAGGGGAAAAAAAGGTGGTACACACACAAAAAAAAAAAAGACACATCCCATGTGTACAAGGGATCTAAATAAAGCCTGCTGTGTGGGAGCACAAATTCACAAAAGGATGCACACATGGAATTAGCGCACATACTAATGAGACTATAGTATCATAACCTCAGCTGCAAACTGATGACTCTTTTTCCAGATACATTTATCACCATCTTAGTGATTAGGACTCTGCTTTAATAATTGAAATTCAGCACCCTCACAAAATGCAATCATACATTCTCTCCAAATCTCCGAGCTGTCTTGCCTTTGGATTTTATTTCTGCAAGTGCTTAGTATGACCCTCCCTACTCAGTCCTTGAACTACTTCAAGACAAAACAACACAAAACTAAATTCTAAACAAGAGATAGTACAACTCAAGTACACAAAATATTTAAAAAATAAAAAGACAACAGAAATATATCCTTTCTGGCTGTAAAATCCCAGCAGGAAACCTAAGTTAGGGCCTTAGAGGAGAAGCCAAAATATTTATACTTCAATCTGAAGGTGTGAATGTGCAGATACATTTCCAAGGATGAAAGCAAGACTGTGAATTCTGAGCTCCTGGAACCTGCTACAAAAACAAGTCAGAAAATACTCCTTAAATGTTATTTCTGCTAATCAAGAGAAAAGCAAGGATGCTTTGAAGGTTATAAAGGAAAGCATTCCTTTTCCGTAATGGTAAGCTTACTGTCATGGAGGGAATCCACTCCAGAAAGAGCTTAATAGCAGTCAAGAACATACTTCTTATTGTGAATAATCATAATACTTGACTTCACCAAGAAAGTATTATTGCTAGAGAATGAGAGATGTATCGCATGAAAGGTTTTAGACCTCACCACATGCCACGCAAGTTTTGTAACATTCCCATGTTACAGAATTAAAACAGTACAAACCCTTTTGGAGCAATGAAGTTGAAGCAACAAAGACAAGTCTTTAAAGTAAGTGAACAGCTTTATGTGACACTTTCTTCTTAGCCCAGCCAGCTTTATTGCAAGCAGTCATTGTACATAAACTTTATTCTCCCTGGACAGGTTTCGTTGCAGTCAGTAGCCAGGAGGAGCGATACTGCACTAAAGCAGAGTGGAAGAGGAAATGAAGGAGAGCATCATACTCAGTGGAATTTTTATTGAATTCCACTCTATATTCCTTGTCCTAAAAGAACATGATGCTATTTCTAGACCTAATCTCATCAGGAGGGACTTTGGCCAAAGAACCCCTGCATGAGCAGATGGAGAGCCTAGCCCTCCAAGCAGTGGTGCAGACATCTCTCTGCTCCTGTGTGGAGGGCCTTTGTTCCAGGGTTGGGCTCATGTGGTTTCCAACACAGGAATAAAGATGAGGCTTTTTCTCCCATTAACATCTTAGCTCATTTGGCCTCTGGGGCAATGAGATTTTAAAAACAAAGGCAAAAGTTTCTCTGTGTGAAAAAAAAAAACCCTTGCCAGAATGCATTTACTGAGTAGTACATGCATTATTATTTCATTATAATGCTTCTCTCTCCACCTCTCTACTCCATTGTCGTCAGGTTCCCTGCAATAGTTCTTATTTTAATATGTCCTTGTTCTTCTCCATTTTCCTCTTACTTTTTCCAACTTCCCCCCTTCCTGTTCCCTCCTGTTCCCTTAACGGAGCAGGGACATGCGGGCATTTTACTTTGTATGAAACTTCCAAATATACCCTATTTGCTATGGTTCCTCTTCCTTAGGAAGAGGGAAGTCAACTTTTCTCATTACAGCTTCCATTAATTGTGCTTCAGCAGGTCACAGGAAAGCTCAAGATATGTGCACAGAGTTGACTCTCTAAATCATTCATAATGGAGATTAAATCTTCTGGAGTCTCCTAAAGGGAAATGAGTACGGCAGTAAAACACCATCTTTGCAAGAAAAATTGTGTTATAATAACTTTGCGGGATTTCATATTACTGCTGTAACTTAGAGAGGTGAGCACTTGAGTGCATCAAGAGCTTTAATAATGTATGTGTAGGTGGCAAATTACCCATAAAGAATCTACTGAATTGTGGATAATGTTCATTTAATGTTCTCAAAGATAACCTAAGCCTTTGGGTAGATGTCACCTCATGGCCCATGCTCATGACATCTGGTAGGAATATTGCAAGTACAGCATGCTGACCACCTCCCTGACCATAAGCATTCCTCCTCCTGCGAGAGTACAAATTCCTATGGAGGCAGGGGATGAAGCACATTTATTAAAGGCATATTGGCACAGAATAAGCTAAACTTCATGTCAAGTGTCTGCAGGAGTCTACCATACATCATTTCTGTGCTCCGCATTAGAGGAAACTTCTTACTGGAATCACTTTGGTGTCTGATGAATCAGAAACACGAATAAAAAACATGTAAATGAGAGGGAGGCCTGCAACTCAGTCTCTTTACCTGCAGCTATTTTACAGAAAGTAATGTGATATCCATTAATGCAGCAGCTGAATTCCCGCACTCCCTGATTCATCCACTGGATGCCCAAAGTGGACTCTCTTTTGCTCCTGCTGTCCTTAGAAACAACTGGTTGTTTCAAGTTTAACAAAAGAACTCTAGCAGAAAGGGTTAAATATCACAAAAGAAGCAGAAGCATTCAGTTCAGTGCAGTTATTATCTAGCAAGACATCTTAAAAATAATCTATGCAACGGAGTGTTAGAGGTTTTGCTTTTAATTGACAGCTGGGTAGTGACTTGTATTAACAGAATATAAAGAGCCATGAGCTTGCACGAAAGAGAAAGCTCACCTTGGCCCACTCAAACATCCCCAAGCCTCAGATAGGACCATTATAATTCCTTTTTTGATTTGGGGCCAAGGTTTTTATGTAATTGTCTGACAGAAATATTTTGTTCTATCTGAAGTCATTTCAGAAAAGATACAATGTCCCATGTGGCAATATTGTAAAATTATCAGTCTTTTACGTAAGTTTCAGATATGCGCACAACTTGAACTTCTGTATCCTCCCTCCTGAAGCTTGTTGCCTCCGATAATCTCTTACCTCTTCCTGCTGAGGCCTCCGGGCACTACAGCTGCCCATTTGAACCAGACCTTTCCCCAGCCTACACGGCTCGGCTGGGTGCAGCAGTCCCATCTGTTTTGTCAAGCAAGAACGGAGCTGCCAGTGACCAGAGCTCCATCACAGAGCACCAGGCTGCAGACCAACTACGTTGCTTCTAAATGAGGCAGCACTGTCTTCTCAACCACTTTCCCTTTTGTCACTGTGTCACTGGAAAGGCTCTGTCAACTCCGTTGGTTGTTACAGATGCAAATGGAGCTGGAGAGTCAGTCCAAGGTTGGAATCAACTGATCACAGCTGTGCTGGGTAGGCAGGTCTGCCAGAGAATTTAATATCTCGTCCTTAAAACTACGCTGTTAGCAGAAGTATAGTGCACATTGTCAGGACAGAGGGATATTAAAAAAATTAAGAACTCATTTGGCTATTTTTAAGTTGTAGAACCTGTCAAGAGATTACTCTTTTCTGAATCATTCATAGTATTGAAAAAACTTTTTCTTATACTAAAAAGAAAGACAATTGCAAAGATTTTGAAAAAAATTACTCATATGCTAGCTATTTTTCTAAGGATTATCATGCTGAACATTTTATACACGGAGGAAAAAAAGACAAATGTATACTTCTCAATAGTCATACAACATCCTGGGAGAAAATGAAGACATTTTATTTGGCTTTTTCTATTTGTTTCTTTATGGTATATGGGAGGAAACCCTGGAATATATTAATCTGGTGCCTAAACACAATGTCCTTGAAAGAATTAGGGGATTGTTATGAAAGATACTCCCGGTAGTTCAAAATCCTTTTTTGCACCACGCACAGCAAATCCAATAAAGTGAGTGAGTTACTAAATATAATGAACTTGAAAGACTTGCCAAGCTCTTTGTACTCTGTGTGTTTGGCAGGCAGGCTTTGTCCTTGTCTCCTGCTAGGGAGCTCTGTGTGTTTATTGATCTTAGTTTGTCACCTTGAGGTCAAATTACAACTACGTGGAACTGCACCTTCAAGCCACTCGGAAATTATAGCTGAGGCAACACAGCAGGACACAGTCTCTCAATTGTGTTTTCCAACAAGGACTCACGAGCTCCAGGGTCCTGGCCACCAGCTGGCCAACTCCCAAGTGAAGCTGAAGCTATTCTTCAAATGAGCTGCTACGGGGACTATTTATTTCCATGTGTGCCTCTGTTATAATCATGCAATGATATTCAGCCTGGCAGCAGCTTCTTTCTCTGAAGTGTTTTGGGACTGGCCACTGGGCAGGGCTGAGCAGTTTGCTCTGTACCTTTCCTTGCTGATTCACCGATAACTAGATCCACAGCAAGGCAGGTCTCTGAAAGTTATTTGATCTCCTCAGACACAGGCTCCTGGAAGCAAAATCAAATTAGGAAGTATTTTTCCTCAGTGAATATCTTCTTTTTATGGTAGATAAGTTCTTAAATGCAGGGTTTAAAATCTTGAGCATGGAATTGCCTCAGATATAAGGGGAAGAAAAGAAACGGCCCCTCAAGCAGACCTGATCTACTGTCTCCTGAGGACAATGCCTAAAATATCAATAATGACAAGAATTTCTGAACTTCCCTGTACCAATTCTATCTGATTCCCAAATCAATTGAAGGAAATATTCTTGCCCAAAACGTGCAACCAGACTCTCACAGGTCATTGACACAGCGTCTGCTAGACTACCAGGAAAAGCTGTGCCTGCAGGTATCTATAATCTAAGGAGCGAGCAGACACAAATAGGAGCTTGTGCAAGTGTAAAATCCTGAGGAATATCTAGAAATATAATAATCTATGCCAACATAAGTTGTAGAAGAGAAAATATCTCTTGTCCAGTACTTCCTTGTGCAGGAAACCTGGAGAGACTCTTCAAAGCTCTTAATGCAAAAACTTCCTTGCACCCTGCTTTTTGCAGCTGCTTTGAGATTTTTTTTTTCGCATCTCACTTCTGGCTGCAGGTTCTAGCTGCCTGAAAACAGCTCTGTAAACCTCTCCCAGCACACCTCCCGTCTTCCTGTCATTGTCCCCATGCAGGCCAGTCCAAGCAGTGGATACTTCTGGACAGGGACAGGCTGATGCAGGAGCCGCTTCCCCAACAGGGCCACCCTCTTTAGAAAATGTCTTTAATAGTAACAGATCACTTACAAAAAAGGTGCTGAACTGGTGACCTAGGAAATGAAACAATCTTCTAATTGGAAAGTGAATTTTTTTTTGTGTATTTTTGAACAGGGCTTTAATTATCTATTCTATCCTAATGGAAGTTTTGCTTGGATAAGCAAATATACAACATCAGGACCAAGTGCTCAGGTACAGTGAAAATACAAACTGATGCATATATTATTTCACTGAGTCATTAGAAGTCAAACAACCATTTCTTCAAAGATTGACCTTTGAGCTGAAGTCAATGAACAAGAATGGACTATTGGTTTGTTTCTAAAAGAAATTTGGAATCCTCTGTTATTTTCTCTAAAGATTGATGATAAAGATTAGACTAGTGTAAAAATAAATATATATTTATACAAAAACTTTAATGAGCTTTTGATTATTATTTTCAAGAAGTAGTATAATTCAGAAATTTCACATCTTGTGAAGTCACTGAGATTTTTTCCAAAGTGAAAAATTGGGGAGAAAAAATGCTATTTTGTCCTATTTGCTTAAATCTGTTTTGACAGTTTTAAAGTGGAAAAGCTTTGGGTTTTTTAATTGTTTCAAACTAATTTCCAGTTTTTATTACACCTCTAGCTGGACTTATTTTTATTTGTTTATAGTAATCACTTTAAAAATACGACCTTGGAATGCAAATGTTCTTTTCCATTCTCTGCATGGTTAAATGCCTTTTGTATCCTAAACTTCATGGAGATAGTCTTATGATTAAATAGATTTAAAGAAAGAGCATGCACCTAGCTGAATGTAGTAAGGGTCTGACTGAATGATGTTGATGATGTAAACTCAGAAGGGAAGTGTTAATGTGCACTAGCACACTATATTCCCAACCCATTGGCTGTGTTTTATGTCACCTGCAAACAAGTAAGCATGGCATGAGATACCTCTTGCCCAGCTCCTGAACTGAACACTTTCCCAGGTTTAGCTTGCTAAGTGTGAGGTGCCCCCATACTGACTTTTCTGCTCACAGGCTGTCAGGAGTGAGACACTGTCTCTGGATGGAGAACTTGAAGCCCAAGGGCCTATCCTGGCCTACTTCTCCTGCAAAGTGATGGAAGAGAGGCACAGGCTCTTGAGAAAAAGAATTGTCTCTTTTCACAGCCCACTGCATCCCTATCCTCAGAGCTGAAGTCAAACCCCACATCTCCTGCAGGCTCTGAACCACAGGGCACCAGTAAGCTCTTCTGTCCTGCACTGTGGGGGTGGACCGCACGGGGCTGAGCAGTAGTCACCTGATGAATAGCGGTGAACATAAGAGGTCAGATGTACGAGGAACTGACCGGAGCCTTCATCCCAAGGCTGAGTCAAACCTGTTGGGAAATATTTTCCATGTTCAAAATACGTCACAAAAACAAACAAACCCAAAATCTCATGCTGGGCAGTTTCCTTTGCCTCAGTGTTTTCTGATTCTAAGCCAAAATGACAAATTGCTTTTGGGTTTCTTTTGTTGCCTTTTAAGGAAAAGCAAGGCAAAAAAAAATGCAGATTGCACAAGAAATCAAGTTCCCACGAGAGATTTTTTTTTTCAATTTTTCAGGTCAATATGTTCCTTGTGACATTTCACTAAAAATCCAAACTCTTGACTGACATCTATTTGAAGTGAAACTGCAAATCTAGCCATCACTGATGAGAACTGTAATGCCGGTTATTCTTATTCCGTCCAGTGCACCTACGTGAATGACATCATTGAATACTTAAAAGACCTGACATCATCACAAAATTGCATTCTATCTTGTACTGTAGAAATATATCGTCATTATTTCTGTGGTCTCTAAAGAGAAATTGATTTTTTATGCCTCCTGTGGATGCTGCAGTGCTATTTTAGTGTAATGCTTTTATGTCTATAGCAGCTGATTGCTTTGACCCTGAAGTCCTTCTTGCAGTGCTGCCGACTTGCTGAATCACAGAGTTCATTCACATCTTCCTGCCAGAGAATAATAAACTGAACGCAAAACTTGCAACAGCAGCAATATAAAAAAATGAAATGAGATAACACAAAAATAAATATAAAATAGAGTAAAAGAAAGTACTAGAAAAGACATAAAGTAATAATAAAAGACCTGTCAAGCAAATGTGAATGGCAGCGTGACTTATATGCCACAAATTTTTATTGCACTTCATCCCTGAAGTGTTAATATGAAGCTTTTCTCTAGCTTCCTTTGATGTTTCAGTGATGATAAGGGCACTGAAGTCAGGGAATTCAAGTACGATTCTTGCATCACCTTTAATTACTCCCATGGGGTGTGAAAACTTCAGAATATTATAAAATGGCTACAGAGGTTCCTAAATTTCTCCTAATTCCAATTTTGGAGATGTAACCTCTGCATGCCACTTTAGGTGTTACAACATGAACATTCTTGAAGTATCAGAAATTCCATTTCTTGAAAAGAAAAACCACTAAAAGCCCTGATGATACCAACGAAACAATTTGGACTTCATTCCTGCCTGGATGCCCATGCACACCAGTGCAGATTAATCTCTGTCTTTCCTTTCCAAGGCCACCCTGGCCTCACCGCTGTGCATCTGGCATTTGACACACTTGGTATTTAGGGTCACACAACAGGAGAGGGGTTTTTCCCTGCTGCAGTTTAACATTGAATGCACCTCTCAACCATGCCAGGCGATTTGTTATGCCTGGGATTCACCCGACCTCTGACCAGGCAGACCTGTACACTCATTCCTGTCTTGGGGCCAGCAGGTGAGAGCTCTGCAGGGGAATACAAGGGATTTGCATGCACTTGGCTTTCTTCCCTGTCACCTCTGTCACCTGAGGGAGTCATCCTGGCCTGCTTGCTTAGAGCACATTTAATAAAGCACAAATCCAACTCTGCCCAGGGGGAGATTAATCCTCTCTGGATTGGAGCATGTAATTGTTTCTTTTCTTGAGTCAAGTCCTTTAAAAAAGGAGCACAGAGGAAGATCCTCCAGTGCCTGTTGAAAGCAGCGTGGTGTGCAGCTGGAGGATCCTGGAAGCAGCCACCTTAAGCCCTCAGATGCCTGGCAGGACCCAGCCCCTACCCCAATTTCCCATCAGAGGATCAGCAGAATGTCCATCTTGGGGAGCAAAGTGGGACAGCAGTCAGGGAAAGAAGGTGGCAACACTGAAAGGTACCCTGACTTTCATACCCCCAAATCCCTAGCCTGTATCTCTTCCTTTCTGTATCTTTTTCTGAATTACTTCACCTTCTCTACATAGGGCAGGGGGAGTCTGGGTACCTAAACCAGGACTTTGAATACTTCTAAAGGCACAAGGACTGTGACCACAAAATCCTATTGAGGATCTAGGCATCAGTTTCAGCACACTTTCCTGCTAATGACAGCGATAAACGGGCTACTGCACAAGGTCTCCTTTGGCAGAAATATGCAGTGCAAAATTCACCATGGGCAGTAAGACCTCCAAGCGCTTGAGTGTGCTTGGGTACCTCTCTACCCCAGCAATAATTTCAGAATTTTCCTAAACTCATGCACCAATCAGATTTTCAAACCATAATGGAAGTCCCATAGCTTTTTATTTCTTCCTGTTGTATAAGTGCAGCAAGAAGCAGTATTTTCTTATGATACTTCAGTGAATACAACCTGGAAACAGAGAAGCATGAAACTCAGCGGGAGAAATAAAGAGAAGAGAGATTTTTTTTTCCAGCCACTACTGAAACAAAAGTTTATTGAGTTTCCAAGGGATTCTGGCCTTCAGACCCCAAATAAATCTCTTCTTTGCCATATTATACAGCTGAAAGAAAAGAGACTGCTAGGTAATAATGGATAACTTGCAGACCTGTATGTACCACTTGAATTCCTCTTTTTTTGAGAGATTACTGGAGAATCAAGGCCTCTGTATAGCAGCCACAAGTGTTTTAGCCCATTAATTCAATTTTTAGCCTTACCTCCTTCTAGGTGAGCTTGAGATGTTCAGCCTCCCCCTGGCAAAGCCCACAGTGACGCGTTTTCCCCAGCAGCCCCTCTGCTGCCATGACCTGGCCACAGCACCAGGGCATAGACCCCATCATGCGCCCAAATGCACAGCAGGCTGGGGGGGGGGGGGTTGAGACCTCCCCACCACCCTCTGCGGCAGCTTAAGGAGGGAGGCGATTAGGGAGTTGGGGCTCATTCACAGGCAGACTGGGAAGGGTGAGGAAGCAGAGGTCATGCAGTCCTCTTCCGCCTCATGGCCTGCTCGGAGTTTCCCGTAAGGTAACAGTATCACGCTGTAACCTCACATATATGCAAATCAGCGAAGCACACTTTGGTACACAGCTAATTACTTAAGGGTGCAATGAGACCGTTTAAGCCAGATTCTTGCCAAAAGCAGCAGTTTTATCTCATCAGTTCTTAATAGGGACTCACAGCCACTATCTGTCATCCAACTCTCACTATGCCCGAAGTCAGTTAATGCCTTATATGCTCACAAGCTGCTCAACCTGGCCTGTGCTCCTGCTGCTTTTGGAACCGGTGGATTGGAATGGAAGTTCACTGTGCCTCTGTGCTCAGCCATCAAAATAGCATAAAACCTCCCCCCTCAAAAAAGTACAAAAATATTTTTTTATTTTTGTGGTGGTAGCTCTTAATTGAGATTAAAGACTGAGCTTAAGCTGTCTGACACTAGACTGCATTCAAGAACACAGCATAAAACAGAACTGAGTTTGTGATGTTACTGCATCTCAGCTTCTGCTATTGTAAAACAAATACACCACGTCTAGCTTTAGAGTACTTCCCGAAAGTCTTATATGGCTCTTTCTCAAGCACTGCTCCTGTCAGCTTCCATGAGCGTGAGGATTTGGATTTTCTCTTGCACTTTATGTGTTCTCAGATGAAACACAGGTTTCTACACAGTCATGTTCAACATCCTACTTTCAGGAGGAGAAAACTATTTTTCTTTTTGTAAGAGTAAAAAATAGAAGGAAAGGTGGAAGGGAGAACAACAAGTTAATCTATCATTTACTGTCACAACGAGTAAGCAGTGTTATTTTAGGAAGCTATTCAGACACAGGATTCCCTTAGTCTGTTAATTCATTGGAAATAAATCGTTAGCTAACCCCTCTCTCAGTGTGGCGGCCACACCAGGCAATCCTCTTCTCCTCTGCACACACATGCGAGTAGTGACCCAGAGCTGCAATGAAAGCCACCCCGATGTTTGGAGATATAGCTGGGTATAAATGACTCACTAATCCTTTAATACTTCCGTTCACAATAAGGCTGAAGTCTAAATGACAATGACATGATCCTTTTTCAAAATAAAAGGGATGAGTCTTTCTTGTCTGCTCCCCACTGCCTCTGTTGCTGTTGTTTTTATATTCTGAATAAGATGATGGCTGTGGAGAAGCAAAGCAAGGAATAGAGGAAATTCTTTAATTTGTTCCAGACGTGCCTGATGAGACTCTACATCTCACCACATGATCTTGCATCTGTAATAACTGGTGTCAGTGTATTGATCAGCTGAGGTGGCTGGAATAAAGTCAGGCTTCTACCGCACATGGAAAATCTGACAACAAAGTTTGCCCAGGAGCTGGGCTGGGCTCTGCAGGGCATAGTCAGAGATGAGTTATGCCCTGTGGAAGTGCAGCATTGTTTCCCCATCCCATGCAGGGGGTGTGTGGCTAACATCCACTCGCTGTGGGAGAGGGAGAATAGCAACACGCTCTGGGACTTGCTACTTTGGCTGAGGAAAATCAAACAGACGAAGCAATGGCATAGCTCCTGTGAATGACGATACTGAGAGAGTCCTAGTCTGACCATGGTCCCACATAAACAACAGAATGAGTGTGCTGGGTAAAGGGATCCTGGTCATCTAATAAAGATGACTGCCAGATGAAATCAAACAGACCCAGGCTGGGTTTTAACCACATTACCAAAGCAACCCATAGCCTGTAGACATCTGAAAACCAATTTACAAAAGGTCCATGCTGACTTCTGCCAATGGGGAGTCTGACAGGACGCCTCAGGGGAGAAGAGCCTGCCTGGAGGAGCCCAGCAGGGTGGCAGGTGCTCACCTTCCCCAGCAGCACCCTGCCTGAGAGGACTACAGCCTAGGGCAGAGGAGGGTCCTCCAGGACTGCCAGGGGACCTGTTGATTCAGGGTCACCCCTCAGCCCTTTCCTGCCCATCAGTGGGGCTGCTGCAGGGCAGAAATGTCTGCAAAAACCTCAGAGCAGCGTGGTACAGTGACTATGCCGTGAGTGCATGAAGGTAGCCCCGGCTCTACCCGGCTATTACTGCATGTGATATCAGGCCTGTAGCATACTGTAGCAATGTGTTAAGACTCCGTAAGTGCTGCACTGAGTGACTCAAACATAGCTCATGTATCTTCAGTACATCTCAGAAGAGAGGCTGATTCCTTTGGAGGTTCCTCTGTTGCCATTTTTAGTTTATGATGATAGGATTCAAGGACAATCTGTCAACAGATCACAAAGAAAATATCCTTATGCTTTACAGGTCAAGAGAGGTTGAGGTTTCTCTTTTAAATGTAATTATTTCTATTACTGTAAGATTAGCATGTTCCTGTTTGTCAGACCTTTGATTAGAGTTCTAGGGTATGTTTATAAAAAGTCACACTGCCACCACTAATATGACATCTCCTTGACAAATGCTATTGCCTGGCCAAGTCAATATGGCTTTATAGTGCTTGAGACTCTGAGGTTCTTCAGAAACTCTAACCACTAGTCATGTCAACACTGCTTGAAAGATCTAAAATGCTTAGATTTAGATCAAAGCTCACATGGTAGCTCAGATCCTACTGGAGATCACTGAGTTTAGTTAGAATTAGAAATATTTGACATTACAAAATAGTTCAAAGTATTCATTCCCAATAGGAGCAAAGAATAAATTTCCTTTGAAATCTATGTTTAAACAGCATATTTTACATAAAGACTAACCCAAGACTGCAGAATGCTATGATTTTACAAGCAAGAATCCCTTTTCCCACAACTTTGGCATAGTCACCTATGCAGTGGAAGGAGAACTTCAACAGCATGTCAGAGTACTGTGAGTTTGAATGTAAACTATGGTGTCTCTGAAAAAGAAGGGGAATACAGACAAAGGAAACTAATAACCCTAAATAGAATTTGGCCAGGAAATGCGGCTGACTTTCTCTCCCAAGAATTATATTGTCTTCTAACTTTTCCTACAAAAGATTAAAAATCTAGTGGCTTACAAGATGTTGTCTGGTTTTAATTGTCATGATATTTCCTTATTGAGCAGGAAAGTTGGCGTTTGAAAGGACTGTCCAACACATGGCAAAATAAAATGCAAAAAAAAAATTCCCTGAAGTATCTATTTCTGTTGTGTCTGTGCCTAGTCTCTCAAGATCAGTCCTATTCCCACTTGATGCAATGGCAAAACAAACTGATGAAAATATTGCAGTGTTGGGCCCTTAGGTTCCTGTTCCCCTATTATTCTACTGTTGAGACAAGTGTCCTCTTGAATGCTTCTGTAAAGGGACATGCACAAAGCTACAGATGACAATGGAAAGCACCAAGGTGATTGTGTCACATATCCTCTTTCAAAAGCCATGGATGGCCTGGAGATGCATTTTACATCATCTTCAAAGCTGTTTCCAACACAGCACTCTCTTTCCGTATGCCTGTGCACATTGGCTGAAATCTTCCAAGCACTGTCATTGTAAGGTGATTTTTATGAACATTAATTGAATATCTGGATGGCTAACAAAGCATTTTTCATCTCTAAGAGAGCACACATCAATGCTGAAAATAGCAACCTGAAAACACGTTATCTCAGAGCCTGTATCTGAATCAATTAACTGGTCCAATCCATTTGTTTGGAGCAGCTTGGTCACTGAGCTGTGAAGCTCTGGCTCCAGCTTCTGACACATTTCAGATGTTTTAACTGGAAATCCTTTCAATGTGCCAGCCCATATGCAATTAAAGTCACCTTGTAATATATTCACCTTTGAACTAAAACGATTGTGTGTAACTAGAAGGAATTGCTATATCTTTGTGATGGATAACAGTGAACAAATGAAGAAATCGTAACAGTTTATACAGTGTTTTCCTTAAGATTATTATGAAATAATTTAAGCTCAATCATTTGGGTATATATTCTCCAAAGTAATGCTGTTGCTAGATTATTCTGCTAATTTAGAAGTAGAAAGAGACACTAAGACCATTTAAAGCAGGAAGACTGTTAATCTTAGATTTAGTAGCCCAGGTTAGATGACCAGAGAGGAAATTGCTCATCTTTGCTTGTGAGCCTCTAGAAATAGCCCTGACCTGATGTAACTAGTGCTTAAAAATAAAGCCATTTGCATTGATAATAGAGAACCCATGCCAGCCTATACCTGGCATGACAGAGGGATTCCCTACAGACAGAGTGAAAAGGAGACTCTGTGTGGTCCAGCTTGGCTACTGAAAGACAAGCAATGTAGGAATAAGAACCAACTGAATAAAAAACGCACCAATGAAAGAAGACTCTTCCTGTGCAGTATTTTTCTTGGGAATTATACTGAATTAGATCAGTTCCTTGCACTCTTGCTGCAGAGAGACTGTCTGCTATCACTCACCTCTCTCCCAAGGTATTTTCCCCACTACCAGAAAAGTCAGCTATTCACGTCATGTCCTTCCATGCCATTTTTAATCTATTATTTAGTTAAGCCAAATATTTAATTAGACATTTCAATATAAAAGCAATTAGCAAGCTTCCTATGTACTAAGCAATAATTATGAAGCAGCTTAGTAATAGAAGAATGACTAATGAACAACATTTTGAGAAAAATTCTGCCTAAAGATTTTGTGATATATTTTAAACTGCTGATTTATTTTTGACTCATCAGTATTGGTTAAAAACAAACAAAATACTCCCAAATCTCTTATTTTGGGTTGTAATTTTTGCTTTGAAAATGCCAGCATGTCACTTTGCAGCACAGTGACATCACAACAGAACAGCATGTGGTGATGACATTGTATGCTTATACCATAACACTTGAAAATAAAGTTTTTGTGAGCAAGAAAATAGTTTCCAGGATATTAAAGTGCAATTGCAGCTTCCAGGATGTGGACTCACCTTGGTAAAATCAGACTGATCCTATGAAAGCTGAGGCTCCAGACAAAGCACCTATTTGCAGCAGGATACTTCGTAAGAACAGAACCAGATAAACAGGAAACACTCTCTCTGTCATCTAAATAATAAGCATGAGACTTCTGTTCATGTAGAAGAAGTCTTGTAATTAATGGATTTATGATTATGAGGCTCAGGTGAGAGGTAAGAACCACTTCGTCTGACGACTGAGAGGTAAGAGTTTGCGGAGTAAAATGAGGAAGGAGGGATGGAGCTGCCAGAGGATGGGGCAGAGGAACGAGGTAGAAGCAAGCAGGTGCTGAGGGAGTGGCAGCTGGGGTGCAGGATCTGTGAGCTGTGCATGCTTGTGGCTTCTTGTGTCACTGGAATGGCACAGCAAAGAAACAGGTAAGGAATCCAGCTCTGCGCCATTTACTTTATATCTGGTAGCATCTCAGAAAACTCTCCCCTTGGAAGCAATTTCAAAAAATACTTACAGCACTTGAACACAGGATTTTAAAGCAGTTACAAATACCAATATATAAAGAAGTTAGTACACGTTCAAAAATCTGTCAAAAAACAGAGATAAGGAAATGCTGGCTACCTTCTTTAATTTCTGCTTCCAGAAATTAGCTTCTCCAACCATGGCACATCTGTCCAGTCTGCCAACTGCCCTACCCTTATTTTCATATTCATTTTAGCCAAGGGATAGCAAAGAGATGCAGCAGACATTTTGTTCTCTTCACATCTAAAGCAGGAAAATCTCACCTGAGTCAAAATTGTTTAAGTGTATCCACGTGATCAGCGAGACCAGAGAGAGATGGAGGCTGGATCCTGTGCTACAAGCCTCCCCCATGCTGCTGTCCCTCCACTCCTACCTCACTCTCTCCAGCTCCTGAAACTTGGGCATCTCCAATGAGGCAGTGAAATACGTAAGATCATCATTCTGCCGTTATATTTGTAGACTTCACCACCCATGGATATGTAGCCTGGTTAGGGTAGAACAAGGTGTTAGGTTAACGGTTGGACTTGATCATCTTGGAAGTCTCTTCCAACCTTAAAGATTCTAGGATTCTATGATTCTATGATCTTTACATAGGTCCTACCCAGTTTTCTCACAAGTAATACCTAGTCTCCCAGCTGCCATTATAAAGTGAATTTCTAGAGGAGCTATAGACAAAGTCTGTCCTTCTGAGCTGGTATTCTTGATGCTATAAAATAAGAAACTACTAGCTTATTCCATTCTCAGATGCTCTTCCATTATCACCTTCACAGAAGTGAGCTAGGCAAAACTGAATGTGGGTAAACTTAAGCAGGTGCAGGCAAAAGAGAATAATTTGTTTGCCAAATGCTCATGTATCAGAGGCTTCCTGCATTTGTCTGGTGTTCTTGGATGGAGTCTTTGCTACACCAAAAATCATCCATTTCTTGTGGCATTGGGAGAGGTATGCTTGAACAAAATAGTGGGTCACTTTATCGCCATAACATTATTTTAACTTCAGTTCTTTAAATAATCTGAAAGTATACCAGGAAGAAAAAATAAATACAGAAAAACATAACCTGTTTTATCCTGCACAGAACTGATTAGGAGATGTGTCTATTCCTGTATAGTAAGCTTAAGAAAGCTTAATTTTGTTTAGAAGCAAGACCAAATACCCTAGAAAAGGCAGCGGTATTGGCTTCATGGAACAGGGCTCCTTTCACAGCTTGAGTTAAATCTCACTGAAACCCCAGAAATCTTCACATTTGGTTTAATTGGGCTCTGTGTCAGGACAAACTGGTATACTTTTCCAGTAAAAGATATAACATTTAGAAATCCCTCCTAAGTTTAGCAGGGAAAGGATATGTCACAGGGTCTGCATGCATCCTATAGAGCAAATCAGCCTTTTCATCGTCAGAGCTAAACAAAGCTGATCTCTCCGGTATGTTCTTCCATAAAGAGTTACGGAAATACAAACTAGAAACAAAGACTCCTAAGGAGAGAAAAAGGATTTGTTTTTGACAACTCATAGGAAAGACAAATGAGCTAGTGTATTAAGCAGTGGCTGGTTGATAGGTAGGCAGATAATCTGACAGGAAACATTTACAGTTCAGATCTAAATTTCAGTGAAAAGGCCAGTACAAGCCTGGGGACTACGACAGACTGAGTCCTGTAAACAGAGAGAGCACACTCACTGTGATCGAGAACACTGAGAACTATGGACTAGGAAAAGCTGGGTTTAACGGAGAGCAACCTGCTGTCTCATTTTGGGAAAGTCTGCAACTTCTTCAGGAAAAGAGGAGTACTGATGTAGGGCCAGACACTGCTTCCACTGATATTAATGGCAACACATTTAATTATTTCATTGGGGAAAGGATCCAGCCCTTAGGTGAAGGCATGAACACGTATCTACATACCAATGAACCAGCATCAGCAGGAGAGAAAGCCTGTTGTGTGAAAATAGCTAATTGTAAATGCAAGTCCATAAAACATTCTGCATTTATGTTTGCAAAAAGACAGGCAAGACATGAAAAACAAGCCTTTTAGCCAAGGAAAATAGATATTAATTGAGTTCCCCAGCCAGGGCACCTGCGCAAACAATACCATCCCCAGGCAGTTAAAACAGAGAACTCCGTAGCTAGTAGGGTAATGTTGATTAACACCTGACCATTTCACAGGGAGTGAAGAATAGATTTGGCAGATTTGCAAAATGAAAGGATGTCATCTAAAAAGCCACTTCACACTCAGTGCTTCTACAAGAAGATTCTAGATTTGAATGGTTTTCCTCAGCCAAAGTGGAACATTTGGCTATTTTTGTGAGGTTGGGAAAAAAGTTTCAGTTTGATAAATCTAAATATTCCATGAATACAATTTTTAAGCAAACTTTGCTTCTAATCATTTAAAAATTCCAAGCATTTTTGGTGTAACTCAAGATAATTTTTAAACCAGAAAAATATTTTGACACGTGGGTATTTTAATAGTTTACAAATATTCTCCTAATGTAGAAATTTAATTAAATCAACTGATGCTCATGAGTGATTTCAATATCAGCTTTTTTTTTTAGCAGTTAGTTCAATAGAAAGACTTCTCACCAGGTCAAGTCTGATCCAAAAAGTTCTAGGACAAGAGGTTTTGACTAAGTTCTGAGAAAATCAGTTGCAGCACCTGGACATTTCACAGCAGCAGATCATATCAGGCCAAGATCTTCCAGGGAGTATGTGGCCCTTCTTTGGAAGATTAAATTTGGAAGCGGCCCTTGGAAACATGTAGGAAAGTGAGACAATCTCCTTTTTTTCTCTCTCTATCTCTTTTTTCTTTCTTGTTTTTTTTTTTTTTTTTTTTTTTTTTTTTTTTT
>WHYT01014442.1:113931-135445 GCA_009806455.1 Tetrax tetrax | reverse complement strand
AAAAAAAAAAAAAAACAGGATCTAAAAAAATAGCCGAGAGGCCTGTTCTTATCCTATTGCTAGGAAGACTAGAGATTTGTGGGACCAGAATAGTTTCTATCTTATATTAACGTCTGTAACCACATTGACAGGAGTTAAAGTAATTAGAACCCTTTAGATGTTTTTAGTATCACGCACATACATCACCTACCTCGCCTCAGACTGACCTCAGTTTAAGGTTAACTTGACGTTTATTACAAGCTAATTTAATAGAAAAAGAACATCAAACCCCAAACTATTACGTAAGTGCCAACAGCTGAGCAGGGCAGCAGCCTGCCACGCAGACCCCGGCTTTTCTGAGCTTCTGACAGCCAGCTCATGCCATTCCTTGGCTGCCCAAAGAAGGCTATTTACAGTCCAGTAAAATACAGACGGTTTTTATTTACAGCTCGCCGGAATCATCCAGGTCAGCAGCTAATTGAGACTTTACTATTTTCACGCTTGATCTTTGCTGAGCTATAAATTATGAGCCCCCCTCCAAACTATTTTCCCTCATACTCTTATACTTGGCGCCTTATACTTGCACTCCTCAAATTTCAAACCAGTCACCAAACAGTGCCAAAAGCTCATTAAAGATTACGGACCACTCAATCATCATGAAATGATTTTTGAGTGACCTAGGAAAGCATTTTATATAAGAGACTTTGTGGATTGAGGGACAAGAATGTAAGCCAGCCCTTTTAGCGTAGGTTTGGAACTAGGTGTAGGACATTAGGATTAAAGCTTGGAAACTGTGTTCATTTCGATTTGTTCCAATCCCAGCTTTGCTGGGTAAGTCAGAGGAATGCTGGCAAGCAGCTGTGTGAGAGACTACCCTCACAGGAGATAAGGAAACCCTGAAGGATACACTGAATACCTCTATCAACTTAGTTTCATCACTGCTTAAAGAGAAATCGCAGTGCAGGAGCTTAGCCTACCTCAGCTTTTATGTGTGCTGACTTCTTGCAGGACTCTGCTGTTAATTAGGTTTGCAGAGTAGGATAAAAAAGACAATTTATATAGGGCTGTGGATATGGAGATTGAGAAATTTGAATTTGGTCTGCAGGAGAAAGGAAAGAAAAATAGCAGTGAGAAATTATCGTGCTAGAAAGATTGCTATGTACAGCCACATAAAGCTGCCAGAGGAAGATAAAAATATAAAACACGCTTAAAGTAAAATAGGCATGAAAGGATCCCACTTTAGGAGGACAGAATTATTTTGCTTCATATAGGAAGAAGTTTGGGGGCAAGAATCATGGTTCTTTACCATTTCCTATCTAGATGAGTACATATAACTCTATGGTTCATTCTATTTACATATTTATTATTCATATTATTAAGCATCAACTAGGAAGGGAGATCTACTGTCCTAGGTACCATGTGGATGAAGAGAAGGAGGCAGTTCGCACCCTGAATTGCTTACAGTCAAAACAGACAAGACAGCCAAAAACTAGGGAAAGGAGATAAAACACAGAAATCCATGGCAGCAAACACTATGGTACTTTCACAGCCCTGGTTTCTATGGGGGCAGGGACAGGAATGTGATAAGTGAAAGGGAAAGACAAAGCAAAGGAGGGAGAGAAGGAGGGCAGGGAAGAGAGAGGAGAGTGGAGGGGAACCTGCCATGAAGAGTCTTGGATGAGGCAGGCATCACAGCAAACAGCTGCTTGACAGCAGCTAGTCAAAACTGTAGAAAAATATTATTAGTGTCCGTGAGGCCCATCTCATATTTCCTGTGGCTGTTGGCACAAATGGCCAGTTATGCCTCCAGAGGCCACACATTTGGAAAGACAAGAGGGCCCAGTCCTACAGACAGATATGATTTTTCACTTACATGTTTCTAAATATGGAAATAATTGGAAATATTTTTGTCTGTGTATATTATCCTCCAAAAAAAAAGGGTTCTTTAGTCAGGCCAAATTGCATGGCAATCCTTACCAAACTCATTAAATTGTTTCAGCTAGGGGAAAAAAATTAAGGAATGTGTTTATTTAAGTTCAGCTGGTTTACTTTGACATTTTTAAACAAAAAAAATTACCCGGATTTGTTTTTTAAATTAATTAGATTAAACAGTACCTTCATTTCATTGGTCCTCAAATGAATTTTTTAAACATTGACTAAGCCTGAAAAGTCATTATGTAGTGTCCTGGATGCAATAGAAGAACCAAAAAAAAAGTAGGTTTGCTTCACTGAGAGAATTCTAACAGATTTTGCTGATATTCTCTGCATGAGAGGAGTCCAATAAAGTGACAAGAAGAGAATGTCTGATGCAATCCAAGCTTAAAACACACTTCCCTCATGGCTTTTCACAGTTGCTGCTTCAGGTGTATATATAATCCTCATACTTATCAGACACATGCACATAGAATCATATAAAGTTTCGGTTGGAAGGGACCTTTAAAGGTCATCTAGTCCAACCCCCCTGCAAGAAGCAGGGACATCTGCGACTAGATCAGGCTGCTCAGAGCCCTGTCCAACCTGGCCTTGAATGTTTCCAGGAATGGGGCATCCACCACGTCTCTGGGCAACCTGTTCCAGTGTTCTACCACCTTCATTGTAAAAAAAAAAAATATCCCTTATATCTAGTCTGAGTCTACCTCCATCTATTTTAAAACCATTAACCCTTGTCCTTTGTCAACAAGCTCTGCTAAAGAGTTTCTCATCGTCTTTCTTTTAACCCCCTTTTACATACTGGAAGGCCGCTATCAGGTCTCACTGGAGCCTTCTCTTCTCCAGGCTGAACAGCCCCAACTCTCTCAGCCTGTCCTCATAGGAGAGGTGCTCCAGCCCTCTGATCATCTTTGTGGCCCTCCTCTGGACCTTCTCCAACTGTCCCCCCGCCCTGTTGGGGGCTCCAGAACTGGACACAGTACTCCAGGTGGAATCACACAAGAGTGGAGTAGAGGGGCAGAATCACCTGCCTCAACCTGCTGGCCATGCTTCTTTTGATGCAGAGCAGGATGTTTCTACCCATTTACTTTCAAAATACAGAAGTATTTAGATCAGTGCAAAAATGCAAATGAAGGTGAAAAATGAAAAAATTATGTACAGATTCATTCATTATGATTCTGTTAATGTTTGGCAGCTTCAGCAGCTCAACTTACATTAAAATTTTAGTTATACTACTTCACAGCAGGCTAATGTTCAAAATGGCAGCTGAGAATTAAGTAAATTATTAAAGTTAAAAGTATGGGAAACCTAAGTCCAACATACAAACCAAATACATACTGTCAAATATATACTATCCACTGACAGAAACAGAATTTTTTAAGATAGATCTTCTATCACATAACTTACAAGGTTCCATTAAAATAAAAAAAAAAACTAATCAAACCATGCATTATATCCTCAGGTATTGCTCAGTGATGTAGCTGTACTCATCTTTTCAGTCATGCACAATGAGAGAAAGAGTGTCTAATTATTCCAAAAAGAAAACTAGTTCTCTTGCAAGAGAACCATGAATTACGCTCAAAAAAAAATCGGTGGGGTTTACACAAGCTCATAAATATGTAGACGTTCACCATGAAGAGTAAGGAACTGAGAAGTCTTTTCCAAGCGAACAAGCATCTTCTGCTTTTTTATTTGCCAGTCCTCAGAAATAGTTACTGTGAGTTGACCTGCCATTGCTGGAGTTTTACGTTTTTCAGAGAAGTATCTCTTCTACCTTGTTTCTAGCTATGACTTTATTTCACTCTTTCTTTAGGATCAGATTTGCCTGTCCTCTGACAGGGAACAGCCTGGGGAAGCAACATCTGACTTACTTAAGCAAGATATCTACGAATGATATCTGTATCTGACTCAGTTGTTTTAACTTACCTTAGCGCTAATGGTGAGGAACAGGCAATTCTAGAACCTGATTCTCCTTGTCCATACGTAGACTTCTAAAAGAGGCCAGATGCATTGTGTCCTCAAGAGCAGGAAAGGAAAGGGCTCCTTTCTTGTCACTAACTGAAAAGAGGAGGACAGGGAGACTAGCTAAGAGACAAGAAAGAAGACGATAGTTAAGACAATAGATATTTAAACGGTAGATAGAAGACAGAGGCACACTGTCTTGAAAAAAAGTTTTCTTCCATGTTTCAGAAGCAGAAATACTTTGTCCCTGACACTGTGTTGCTATTCTTTTTTTTTTCCCTGTTATAACTACACGTCATTAAAAATTAGACTTTTTTCCTTTTTCTCAGGGAGAACAGCTGTCAGGATTTCAAAATGGAGATGAAAAGGTATCCAAAAGGAAAAAAAATCTGCAATAAGCAGATGTTCTAATGATGTAATTGGGCTCAGCAGAGGAATAATATGATCTAAAGAACATCTAACAACAATTAAAACTACATCTGCAGCATTTATTCATATATCTGCTGGACAGAGAGAAAAAACACAATTGGTGCAGAATCTGAGCCCCATGAAAAACAAAAGGATTTTTTCCTATTGCATTTTGTGAAAATTGGATTAGATACTGGGTGCTCAAAACAAAACATCCAGTTTACTAGAATATCTTCTAGTGAAAAAAGAAATACAATGGAAACGTGTACATTTGGTAAAACGGAAAGGCCTTTTCCTTTTTGTTTCAGCCTCAGGGTCTTCATTTTAAATAAAGTTATCTACAAGCATTTATAATTCTCCAGGCAACATCATGTTGCAAACATTGGCTACTAAATAGAAGTCTTAGAAGACAGAAGAGGGGGAAAGGCAGATAACCTGAGAGAATGACAAGCCTCTGTTCATTTATCAGGAATCAAAGGAAACATTTATTTGAGCATGTACATGTTGGACTTTGTGTGTACTTACCAACTATCTTAATGCAGTAACTAAATACAAGGTCATGACGGTATAAAATATTAAATTCTATGGTACCACACCCAGACGATATCTCTGGCATGTCATATCTCTGGAAATAATCTGCTGCTTATCAGAGCTTTGAGCAGGGCTGGACACTGATCTGAGGAGAGGGTAGGAACTGCAGGACATCTCCTGTGACCCCATGAAAGCCACGTTTGCCAACCTGGGCTGTGCCACTTGGGGGGAGATACTGATTCTGATGTCTCTAAACCTTCCTGATAAATCTATGCATTTTGTCCTTCTAGGCAGGAGAGAAAACGAAGCTCCAGACTTCTTTTCTCAAACCTGAGCTTTGTTACCCTATGACAAATAGCATTTTGGCAAAACTCTCAGTTTGCAGCCAAATAGGTTGTGCAGTATCATGGCAACATGCATTTTTCCAGGCTATTTCAACATGGGATGCACTTCTTTAAAGCTTGGAAATTATGAGGTTGAACACACAAAATCTTTATATCTGGAAATGCATCACTGTAATGCACTGAAACACAGCCTAATAATCCGCAAGCAGAGTTGCTACAGCATGGTGGTAATGTGAAATTTTCTAAACATTAATAAATGTAGTAATATTCCTGTAAAGCTCTCATTTTGTATGTGAATTTTAAGATCTTGGAACGTTCTACTCTATAGTTGCAGGCCTTTCCAAAAGGACATCTGCTTCCAGTTACTAAAACACAGTCTCTGTTTCCAATCTGAGTATTACAGTTTGATACGGAGAGAGCATGTGCATTGAAAGAGTGACTGTTTAGATCACAGTTCTTAACTGAATCACCTTCAAGGTATGGTTCAGAACTTTATTTTAGCTCAGACTGAATCAGGATTCATTTTTTTTTGCAGTGTTTTATATGGTTTTGTGTTATTTGTATGGATACATTGTATGGATACCATTCGTATTTCTGGTCTGATAAGACAAGCAGTCTTATGCGATCTTGTCTTCAGATTAATCAGTCTCAGGTACCTTTCACAGCCTGAATAATACATGTCACTAAACACATACGGACAAGTTCTTAGTGTCTTGACAATGATTTATATTGCTGCAAACCACTGTCTAGACATGTTGAAATCTACAGTACACAAAATGTGAAGGTTCTATCATCCACATACTAATTATTCATTTAAAACTCTGTAAGATAAGCAGGTGTGAGAAGTCATAAGGCTACCTTCTTGTCACATGATACAAATTACCTTTTTTTTTTCCCCTCCCGAATGGTCTACCCCTGAAGAAATACTTCTGTAAATAAACACTTGGTGGAGAACTGAGAATCACTTGAGAGAATTTCAGAAGTTTTCATATTTCCTGCAGAAAATTCATTGCAGGTTTGCAGCAGGTTTGAAAGGCTATTTGTAGCAAATGTACTGTCTTATATCATGCTCTTTCCTCTCCCGTGCTCTAAGAGGAGACACTGAATGCTTTGTAGGAGTTTTCCTGAATTCCTAATACTCATACTCTTCATTATTTTTCTGGATTAAATAAATTATTAAATGACTATATGACTGGATTTCTCAAGCATTGGCAGAGGTGTGTGCTCATTTCAATACACCTCCCTAATAAGAAATCACTGAAGTCACTAGAGGGCTAAGTGTTACCCCTGTGAAACACCATGTTGTGTTGAGCAAATACTCTGTTTGAAAGCTCATCTTCAGAGTTGATGCAAGAGCCCAGACTTTAAAGTGAACTGAGGTGCCTAGCTTCACTAAGCTGAGGATTAAGGTCTAACTGTTTATCCTGGCAGGCATTTCTAGCCATAAGCCAGAGGAGTGGGTGCAGATGGAGAATAAGTTTATTTTCCACTTTTAGAAATAAGCATTTGAGCTGAGAGAAGCACGCTGAAAGTTTCCAAGACATTCCCCTGCACAGCTTAAGGATTTATCTCTCCGGAATAGAGAGCCTAATGTATTTCATTATGCTCTCAGCAAAGCACAGTCTTGATTCTGGCCTTGTGCACTTTAGGAGACTATGGCTTCATTTTTTCAAGCCCAGTGATCTGTCTGTATTACTACCTGAGGCTTCTGATGTGCTTCTGATAAGCTACAATTAACTACAATTACAGGTGAACAGGTAAAACCAGAATTCAAGGGCATTGCTGAAATGCTGGGCTCAGCATCCCTCACTCCTTCTCTTCTACCTTTGTTTTTCTACATTAAGAAGATCACAGCAGCTGAGAAAAAAAAAAAATCATAGACCTATGTCATTCCCTGCCTAATTATCTGGAACTCAACAGAGAATCTGACTACTTTCCATTTGCATGAGAAAAAAGAAAGAGTAATATTAAAGCAAATTAATAAATGGGAGTTAGATAGTAGAAACATAGAATAGTTTGGGTTGGAAGGGACCTTTAAAGGTCATCTAGTCCAACTTCCCTGCAAGGAGCAGAGACATCCCCAACTAGACCAGGTTGCTCAGAGCCCCGTTCAACCTGGCTTTGAATGTTTCCAGGAATGGGGCATCCACCACCTCTCTGGGCAACCTATTCCAGTGTTCCACCACCCTCAGTGTAAAAAATTTTTTCCTGATGTCTAATCTGAATCTACCTCCTTCTATTTTAAAATCATTACTCCTCATTCTATCACAACCGGCCCTGCTAAAGAGTTTATCATCGTCTTTCCTACAAGCCCCCTTTAGGTACTGGAAGGCCACTATAAGGTGTCCCCGGAGCCTTCTCCGGGGAGACAGATGTATAAGATGTACTCAGATACAGTAATCATAGAGATGGATGGATGCATGGATGTATGGAAGTGATTTCTGCATAGTAAAGTTACAGTTTCCAATATGAAGCTTTATTTTTCACTCTCCTCCCTTAAATTTTAGTCTGAAGAGTGGAACTGGATACGTTTTCCTGAGATAATATATTACAAAAAGGTCATAGATTTCATGGTCATTTTAAGCCAGAAATGCATTAGAAAGATGCAATCCTGTCCATCCTCACATTCAATTTCTTGCTACCACCTTCTTTCCCTTCTGCTGCCCCCACACCCCTGCAGCATGCACTAAGCCAGGTCTCACTGGGGATATGGACTAAAACCAACTTGGAGGAAGAAAAGGGTGCCAATCTCTCCCTCCCCACTCCATCCTCCCAATCTAGTTGTGCATAGATCCATAGTGATTTTACTAGCACAGAATGAGAGGTAGTAGTGGGCAATCAAAAGGCGGAGAAGGATAGCCAAGAGGAGAATGACTCTTCAAGCTATCTGCCTACATATCTATCTATGGCAGGAGCCAGGGAGGGTCCAGGCACAGCCCCCTCACTGGGGGGCCTCTTTTCCTGCTCTGCCAGACCTCTGCAATTCTTTTTCATGCAAAGCTAAAATACTGCTTGGTTTCTCTATGTAGATGTGTGTGGAAGTGCGTAAGTGTGTGTAGGAGACCTGATATTTCAATAAGAAGGTAAACATTTGTCACCCCTACCTGGTGAGAAGTTCATGCTGGTATTTCAAGAGGGTTGTTTGAGAGATTAACTAGTCCTTGCTGGACTATGAGGGCCATTGCCAACTGTTTTGAAAGTAGGTGCTTTCCCCAGGAAAGCTGGGGTCACCGTGACACTAAATGGTACAGTGATGCAGATCTGTAACACAAACATGAGGGCTCTTTCCCTTTTCTGCCACCAGCCCCTCCCTGCTTTGCACACATATTGCCTGTCATACAATGCTGCAGTCTTGTGACTGCATGTCCTTTCTTCTCCCCCACATCCATACTCAGGTTTCAGCCAGCTCTGTAATCTCCATCTCTACCAGCTCACAAAACATGAAAAAAATGCAAGTTCAGCTACAATGGTAGTCCCAAACTAGCTCATTTATAAAATAACATAAAATGGGAGACCTGCAGAGCTCAGTCCATTCTATCTTGTGAATCGATGAGTCATTAAGAGGACCATCGGGGTTCATTTCATTGTCACCTTTGGTGCCTTTTCATACATACCTAGAGTTTAGCTGATTTCTGATAACTCCAGCCACAGTCAATGGGCAGGCAGCTCCTTCCAGAGGAAGACACCAACATCATTGTGAAGGTCTGTCTTACGTAAATTAGTCCTCGAAGGCTGAAAGCAAAGTATACCTGCACACAAACAGCAGTGCTGGAAAAGCTCAGATGATGCTGGCCGACTGCTTTCAGCTAAGTGATCCAGACACCCAAGTAGGGTGTCCTGATAGCACTTATTCTTGCCCTTCTAAGTCAACAAAGAAAACCAGAAAGAGCCTGTTGTAACAGCCGGTGTCTCTGCTTGGCATTGGAAGTAACGAGAGCTCTGAAATGTATTCCTGCTACAGGTAGGAATTAGCAAGAGATCAAGTGTGCCCAAAAATACTTATCAGTGACATGAAGTTCATGCAACATTCTTATTGCTATCCTGCTGGCAAAGCTGATACACCATGCGAATAGGCAGGCAAGGACCTTGAAATAGCAGACACTGTTGTTGATATAGACATATGTGTGTATATACATCTGTCTAAACTTTGTTTTTACTGCAAACAGAGCTGGACAAATCATTTACACTAAGTGCTTTTCAATTAGTTTTATTCTTATCTTCTCTTCACTGCTTACCCATTAATGGTTTTGCCATATGTTTCCCAGATTCTTCAGTATTTGGACAAACGATGTCTAGTCAACACTTAAATTGTGCTACTTCCTTGGAGCTGCTTGGACAAGCTACCCATTCATGCTCTGAATGAAACAAGAAGGAGCCAGACAAATCACCAGGACTCTAGACAGTAAGGCTATCTGCAGAAGGAGAGACTTCTTCAATGGGGAGGGCAGAGAACTGTAGTAAACTGTTGCTCAGCTAAAGCCATCTTCCTATTCAACCCCCTACTTACTTGCTTTCTCAAATCCAAAATAGGGATAGATATCCTCTACCTTGAGACATGAGGAATCAGCCAAATAATGGCTCTCACTCCTTGTTTTTCAGGGGAAAACTGAAGTGTTTTCTTTAAAAACAAACAAAAACAAAAACAAAAACAAAAAAGCTGACAATTGTAAGAAAGAGGAAATACAATCTGTTCATTTAAAAAAATCAAACAATGACTACCAAAGAAAAAATTTGTATTGTTTCCTCAGGTCTGTTTTCAAGTGCAGTTTCTTTACGGACTTGGTTACAGCACAAGTCACTCCCTGTACCCTCAAAGAGCATTTAGGTCATTGCCTCATCTGAAGTGCAAGAGCTTCTTGAAGCAGTTTCCACAGCAATCTCATTCTCCAATCACCCTATCAGCTACATTTCCAGAACTCAAGAGGCTGTAGAAACTGCCCGCATGATTAATTTATGCTGACTTAAGTCAGCTTGCAATCGGTGCAGAATCTCACCTTTCAAAGAACAGAAAGAAAAATTAGAAGTGTTTATGGTAAGAGAAATAATCCCCTGATGTTGCTCTACAGCCGCCACTGCTAACCAGGGAGTTTTCCATCCAGTCCTCAGTTTACTTCCTGCAGCCCGCTCTGCAGCTTGTCCCACGTGCAGCACCATAGACTTCCAAGAAACCTTACAGCACCTCTCACCCAACACCAGGATGATAAGTCCACCACCTTTCCACACAGCCCTACAATTCACTTTGTCCCAGTCCCAGGAACAACCCTACAGGTCACCCTTGGAATGTATCCTCAGCATATTTCCCCTTGGATGCATGCATGACTTTCTACAAAGCTCTGCACCCTGTCTCCCCAAGTCCTACCTCCTTCACAGTCTGCTTGCCAGTCATGTCATTGCCAGAGCAACAGCTAGGGGCCAGGATCTTGGGAGGTGTGCATTGCTGGCAGTTTTCTGAAGTCCATGATTCCTAGGTGCTCGGTTTGTGTGTTGCCAGTTGAACGAGCCTCCAGTAGGTGCTCCAGGGCTCTTCAAACGAAGCATGCCTAATGTCAGGAGCAGAAGTGATGGCGTTAAAGGCAACAGAACTATTCATACACTCATAAATAAACATTTGCGCCACTGCTTTGCCAGACTGGCACTGATTTCATTTGAAAATCAGCCTTGCAGATGAAGCCTTTAGTGTCTGAACCTTTCTCCTGCTGTTTTTAATAGAAAATGTCCTCATTTAGAAACAGGTCTTTCCCATGCACACCACAGGGGAAAGTAATTATACATGATAGAAGTCATGACTTCTAAAAGAAGATATAAGGTATCAGATTCCCTGCCTTCTTTATAGACTTATGCTTAGATCATTGCTGGTTTAATTTTCTCTTAAATTTTAATTATCCTGTAGACTATAGATCTGAATAAATGATCTGAAGAAAAAAGCTAGCTTTTAGGTCAGCATAGCAAAACTATTTTTAACAAAAGAGGGAGAAATTGCTCAATTTAACTACATGTTCTCAAATCTCCCTAGTCTGCTTTGGCCATCTGATTTCATTAAAAGCCAGAGCAGCTTCCAGTGAAACAAGTCACATGCTCAGGGTGAAGGGAGACGCATGACTCTCTTGATCCTTCCTGCAGTACCTATGTCGTCACACTCAGTCCTATATAATCACACTGCCAACAACTGTCAGGTCTCACATGCTGAACATGAGACTGGGAAAGCAGATGTTGGTTGCTTTGCCTTTTCTTCCCTTTCCCCTCCCTTCCCTTCTCCCCAATACGTTGTATCACAAACACCAGTCGAGCAGCACCCTGCTGCTGCAATCCCACCCACTGGGTGCAGCCGGTCAGGGGATTCACAGATCAATCAGGTTGACCAGCTGCCTACGGCGTGAGGAGCTGGGATGTGTGGGAGAGGTCAAGGGAAAAAAAGGGTTTGGCAAGACGGAAAAACAGCCTGCTACACATGTTTGAGTCTTCTGTTTGCCTTGCCCAGCATCCCTGATGGCAGCTTCACACGTTAACCACACACAGAGGCACAGCGCTACGTAGTGTAAGGGCTGGCTGACGTCTGCGGCCATCATGCCTGTCCAGGGCAGCCAGGCCTGTGTAGGTGACCTGTGCACAGGACAGTGTTTCCTGATGTGATGCTGACAGCTGGGCAATTTTTTACAAGTCACTTTTTTCCGGGAGTGTTGCGGTTGGTCAAGTCTTGGTGAGCTCACCAGGAGTGCTCAGTACTAATGCAAATCTGTCCACTATTGTATGAATGTAAATATGTGTCTCAGAAAAGAAAGTCTGCTCAAAGATATGTGTAAGATGCGGCTGCTGGTTCCATAAATAATTTTTCTTGGAAGATTCAGCCAGCCTAAGAGAAGATGAAAATTAAGGCCGGGACTCCTCTTGCAGCCTTGTGCAAGGCTATCCAAGATAGTCCTTCAGGCTCGCCTTGACTCTAAGGGAGAAAAATGAGTGCTTTCAGGACGTGACTCTCCTTGGCCCCAAGTAGATATCCACAACAAGGTGATGAGGTGCCAGCAGCTGCTCAGTTGTCCCCGTCTCATCCCTGCAGAGGCCCTGGAAGAGCGGCAGGGACAGGTGACTACAGCCCCTTAGCTAATGCTCGCCACTGGCTGTCATCTCCAGCTGGATAGCAGCAGCTGCTCTTTTATCTAATTGCAGAGACTGGGCTGTTAAGATGATGGCTGGTTCCCAAGCTGGCTAATTGGGGCCATACCCAGCTACCTCCCCTCTCCTCCACCTCCACCCCCCGCCACTGGCAGTCCCTCCTGTCTCTGCCACGGGGATGCTGAGGGAAGCAGGTGCCTCTCGCCAGGGCAGCTTGCACCACGCGGGCCTGGGCATCCATGGCGTGGGCCACGGCACAGGCTGCAGCCACGCAGGGTGTGGGTGGTTTGGGCACACCAAGGTGGGAGCCAAGCCCTCAGGTGGTGGTGTGGGGCCGGCCTAAGGAGAGGCCCTGCCCGCTGGGGCAGCTAGGAGAGGTAATTGCTGAAGGGGGTTGGAAAAGCCACGTGGAGTGGGCCAGACCCACTGCGGGGCTTCCCTCCAGCATGCTGCTGTGGGGTGCAGCCGTGTGGCTTCTCTGCCTGCCCAGCAGCACCTCCCTGGCCCTCTAAAGCCCTGGGGAGGAGAAGGCAGCCTTGATGGGCTATGAGCTCGCTCCCCTCGCCCAAATGCTTCTTTTTAATAGCTAAACAAGTTGAATTCTAGCTAAAAACACTGAGCAGAGGCGGATAAACCCATGGGCAAATGATGAAGTGATTAAGACCAGAAAACAAAGCCAGGCCTGCAGCACTTTGGGACAAGTCACCGGCAGCCCGAGAAGGAGCTCTTTGTATTCTGGCAGGCAGCACCATCAGCAGCCCCGCTGCGCCACGGCTGCACAGCCGCCTGCCACGCTCTCCGAAAAACAAACCTCTGCCTGGGGGTCGCGGCTTCAAGTTTTATTAGAGTGTGCTGGTATTTCTATAGGGGCTTCTCTTCCCTTCCCCCTCCCACTTTTTCACGTCCATCCCTCCCCACCGCACCACACCCACATGACACAGCCACCTGCCAGCCCCAGCAGCCACTATTTTACCACCCGGGCTGCCCACAGCCAGCCAGCAGCACAGCTCCTCACTTTTGGTAAGTTCCAGCTTCTCAGCATTGCAACATTATTAGCTGAGTCTACTAGAGAGGCTCACGATCAGTAACAGGGGCGGCTTTTATTGCAGTTGTCTGTCCTTTACTCATAAAAACACCGCCTTTTCATCTTGCTGCGCTGCTTGTCAAGTTGCTGGTCCAGGAGAGAAGGAAATGCCTACTTAGACATCAGGGAAGGTCAAACATGCAGGCAATTCAACATCGCAGGGAGCAGCAGGCTGGCTGCAAAGACAGAGGGAAATGCGGATGCATTGTGCCAGTAGTAATATTCCAGCAGTTCAGAGTGAAATGTTAAATTGATTTAAATTAAACTGAGTTAATCACTGTGGAACTGCTGCACTGCCACGTGCACTCACCTTTCTTCGTACCTGGCCCCAATCCTTATCTATTGCTGCAGCACTGATGATCTCCTCTGGGATCAGGGATTTCCCAGACAGGAATACAGCATCGAGAAGCATCTGTGCGGAGTCTGATCCATCTGCTATATTTGCATACTTGCTCTGCGCACTTGCTCTACTGTGAGTCAGACCTAAGCACTAAATCCAACGTGCCAGCATATATATGGCTACTGTGCGTCCAGAGATTATCTGTGCTGCATGTGTGCACTTGCAGTGGTATAATCATCTCTGTGAAAACATACAGATCTTCTTGACCAGTATCCAGATATGTAGATTATAATCACATACCTCAGGAAGTGTGAAGGGACCCAGAGGAGAGAATACGAGAAAACTGTACTGGGTTTAAGGCTCCTTTTCCCTGCCTTAACAGTGTAGAAAGCCATTGGTGTAAATGCAAATAAGGCCTGCAGAAGTGTAATAGCATACTGCAATCAGACACACAACTACTCCTGAGCAAATGCTTCATGCCTGAGCTGACACGTGGCATGGAGCTAATGTAAGTTATGCAATTACCTACCAAATGGTTAGCACTGAACCAATAGCTTGTACAGTACTAGCTTTCATGTCTAATAACTGAAAATAGAATCAGACCTCACATGAGCTGTGTAACTATGCACTGTTTAAAATTAATTTCTATTATGTGGTAGGACGGGTTATATTTATACTATAGAAGCAGATACAAAACATAACTTTTGTGAAAATAAAATTACTATAATTATTTTCATTGTGTTGCCTAGAAAATCAGGGTTTTTATTCTTTTTATAAGATGTTGAGAGTTTTTGAAATACATAAGGGCACAGAAAAATTGGATAAAAAGAACAAATGTGCCTTTTTAAGTGAATGCACATTGGCCATCATGAATGAATAAGCTCATTAACAAGATTCTCTCCCCACAGTGTTGGACACAAAAGTTAATTATCACTTTGCAACCTCTTAAATATGCCAGTAATATTCAAACAGTCAGGATATAGCGATCTCTATGTATGATAAAGATAGCTACGATAGCATATTGCAAATGTTCCTCTCCCATGCCTCTCCACATGCTGATCAAATAACGCTTGCTGTCCTGGAACTATATTTCATCCACACATTCCCTTCATCTTCACCCACTCTTCCCAAGAACAACAACAGAGAACTCTGCATGGGTATATTAACAGTAAGAAAGTGATGACTGGTTACATGAGTCTGGACTTGCTCAGGCTCACAGCTGGCCAAACAAACCTCCCTGCATGCTGTAGCCTGCTCTTCTATTGATGATTCACAAGCAGCAATTGAAGCATTTAAAAGCAATAAACTAGTTTCTACTAGACTAAGATTCAACCTGCTTTTTTAAGAGGGATATGTTGGAGTGGGTAGAGTAGCTTGAGCCCTTCTTTCTTTAGCTCTGGTTGGCATCAGGTGGTTTGTTCATGGCTTCAGGGCTGACAAGCTTTGCAGTTTCTGTCAGGACTGCACCCTGCATATATTTTCCTCTTCAGTAGTCACAGAATTTGTTGGTGATTTGAACCAAATTTGACAACCCTCAACTATATTGTTCCTGCAAAGTTCCTGCAAGGATCACAAGAACAGGCAGCTATTAGAGGAGTTTATATGTGACGCTCAGACCTTCAAAAACTGTGAATATTATCTGCAGAAAGAAAAAGTCAGATGAAAACAATGAGTACAAAACATGAAGTCAGGTTTCTTACAAGGCTGTGTCTCTTGGCTGATTTAACAGACCAATATGAAGATTTTCTGTCCCCTCTCCAGATTCCCCTGCACTTTTTCAGCTTCCAACTCCTCTCCAGAATAATGTTCTGGCAGTAAAAACATTTGAGGGTTTTATTTATAATTCTCGATTTACATCTAAGATGTGTTTTTTGCTGCTCACAAAGTAACTTCATTTGTGACAAAAGGTCTTGTAAAAGTAAAAAGTATTTCTCATGGGCAGTTTACAGAAGTGACCTTATGCTGAAAAGTTTTACGTTTCTTCTTCTTGTGTAGCTTTTCTTTGTTTCTCTCTTGTCTGGCCGGAAACTTTAAAAATCCTTAAGCTGCAGGTCCACAGAAGGACTACCATGCACAAGCTCATAGTTATTTGCTAGTCCTGGGATAGGTTCCTCATACAGTGCCGGGGAGCACTGGATGCCACAGAGTGGACAGAACATGAGGGAAGCCAACCTGATGGGGCACTCTGACAATGGGCTAAAACTCCTGTACTCCATTTCTCCTTGCAGATGGCTATCTGAATACTTTCACTCAGTATTCCCAGGCCTTAATTTACATTAAAAAGGATATATCAGTGCTCTTTGTTCAAATACAGTGAGTAGACATTACATTTTTCTTAAAAACCATGACTGATGTTGGTGTTTACTTACTTGTAAAATGCTCTTGTAACTAGAGTGCTCAAGGGAGTCCCAAAAGCAAAGATTTCTTCCTCTGAAAATGTGTGGTTTAAATTCCCCCAAGCAGAGAAAGGACAATTAAACCTCTGTCAACTGACCATGACTCGGCTGGGCATTTTCACCCATTACAAGGCACATAAATAATTTCTTCTTCTCTGGCTATGTTTTAAAAGCAACTGCCATTGCATTTTGAATCCAGTGTGCTCAGTTTGGAACCTTCACAGAACACCTGCTACATTAAGTTATTAAGGGGAGATGATCAGGAAGACTTGCTTCCAGTTGCTCATTGCTGCCAGCTGGAGGACTTGCATTAGGAATTTGGGTATTGACAGGATGGTCCAGTGGCTGAGAAGGACTTTCTGGGACTTTGTTTTAAATGTTTAACTGAGGTAGTGGTGTCCTTTTATTGGCCTGAGAGAATAATTTAAATTCCTGCATGTCCCAAAGACTAAGTTATACTAACTGTTTCAGTTCTTGGGAGAAAAAACTATGCACCAGGTGTAAAGAAGAGAGAACCAAGTATCTGCACCCTGAAGGCCCCTGGGACAATGAGGAATTCCAGCCTGCAAACTGCACTCCTTGCTGAAGATAAAGGAAAAAAATCTCAAGATCCCTGCTTTTCCTACCTCAAATCTGACCATCAGCATGACCCTGCCTATCAGAGGACGATACACAAAGCAGAAAGCTGATACTAAGTACTGCCTTCCATCAGTTGTCTAACCCCACTTCTATCCTGTTTCCAACTGGTGGCCAATGTCTGATCCATCCAAAAGTGGTAGGTGGTTAGTGAAGTAACCAAAATGTATCTCGGAGGCAGAGAGAAGGAATTATTTCATAGCCTGAAGACAATCATGTGAGGTCCTTGCCACTGATTGCAGGCTGCGATTTGGAGTTTCTCCCACCAAAGGACATTTATCAGTGATTGGATCTCATCATGCTTTTGTCAGTAAAAGTTTAAAAGCTCTCTACGCTCAGAAATCCGTCCCATGTGCTAACACTTGCACAAAACACTAAAATCACCTCAGGCTTCTTTTTTTCAGTAAACTGAATAAATTATGGTCCTTATATCTCCCCTCCTACAGTCTGCTTGGCAGCCCACAAGTCAGCTTTGTGGCTCCCCTTTGAAACCTCCGTAGTGATTCCTCAGCCTCCCTTAACCAGCAGGGACCAGAAACGCAAACCAGCTTCTGGCAGTGGCTAACTAACGTCAGACACTCACATCTCTACTTCTGCTTTCTAAATAACTATTAAACATTTTGACAGAGTGTTTAAAGCACTTATTAAAGGTAGCAGCAATAGTGTTCCTGAAGGTAAACTTCCACTGCACTCGCAGTTACTCAGTCGGGATTCAGGAGGTACCGGGGTTCAAACACTGGGTTTGGCACGGGCCTCTTGGGCAATCTTAAGAAATTAATTTGACCTTTCTATGTTGCCATCACTCTTACCTTAGCCTTATTTCTGTAGGACATGTACAATAGTTGCAGCGCTCTGTTTCCACCTGGTTTATCTGCAGGCACATCTGCACAGACAGTAGCTCTGCCCGCACTGTGAGTCAGCCAACTGAAAGCCTTCTCCGGGCTGGAAGCTGTTTAGACGTGTTACTGGAGGCTGTGCCCATGCTAATGTTTCCTGCTTCCCCATGGAGAAAACAACATGTCAAGGAGTTGAATTTAGTGTTGTGGGGCTCCTCAAGTTTAAAAATCACTTTCCAGCACACTGGTTGATGCAGAGCTCTGGTGCTGAAGCAATCTCCGGTCTAACATTTCTCTTGTCCAGTGTCTAATTCCCCCCTGTTTGGGCTCAGCTCGCTTTCCTCCCTCAGCCCCTTCCCAGCCCTCCTGGACAGCTGCATGAGGCTTGCGTTGCAGCAGAGGAATCGAGATCTCAAAACCAAACGGGCTGGCAGAGGCAGTCAGACAGGCAGTCTTCACTCTGTCACTAACCCCATGCTAGGGGAGAAAGCATTCCAGTTTCCCCAGGGAGATGGGAACATGTTGTTGCCGTGTTGCCGCAGGGGAATGCTGTCGTGACACAGCAACACGGTCCCTTCTGATGACATGGAGGTTTCTTGGGCAGCACAAATGCTGGGTCAGGTATCTCCTGCATGCCTGGCTGCCCCGAGAGGTCTCCTGAGAGTCATGGCTGCCACCACTGGCAAAACACCAAACCTCTCGTATGCTGTCCCTTGCTCTGCGGTTGGAAGCTTTTACCTTGCAGTGAGTTTAGGATGAAGTACTGTATATATTAAGTCTATAAAATTGCAATTAATTACATGATCCACTGGCAGTGCTGTGTATTTGTTACAGATGGGTTATAAAATTATTATCTGTAGGTGGAAAGTGCTGAAAGCAATCAGCCTTGTTCCTAAAGCTTTTGTCCTTACAAATAATAAATAATAACAGTGTGAACTACAAGCTTCCTTCTCCCCTCATCACCTCTAGTGGTGGAACAATGCTAATTTATGTCTTTAACTTTACTAATTTAAAAATTATAGCTAAGCTTCCTGATGCACCTAACTTAAAATAGCCATAGGCGATTCACGATAATTTTTCAAAGAATGGGTATATCCAAGCACTTTTACTTCACAGAAGCAGAAATCGTGTAATATTTCCTATGATTTTCTGTCACTTTCTTGCAGTCTCCCTGTGCAGGCTTCTGAACCTGCAATAGACTTACAACAGGGTTACGTCCCTACAGAAGAGGGGATGACATTTAAAATGGTAGAATCATAGAATAGTTTGGGTTGGAAGGAACCTTTGTAAGTCTTCTAGTCCAACCTCTGTGTAAGGAGAAGGGACACCTCCACCTAGATCAGGTTGCTCAGAGCCCTGTCTAACCTGGCCTTGAATGTTTCCAGGGATGGGGCATCCACCACCTTCTGGGCAACCTCTTCCAGTGTTCCACCATTCTGATTGTAAAATATTTCTTCCTTAGGTCTAATCTGAATCTACCTCCTTCTGTTTTAAAACCATTATCCCTCTCCAGCCCGTCAAGGTCCCTCTGAATGGCATCCCTTTCCTCCAGCATGTTGATCGCACCACACAGCTTGGTGTCATCAGCAAACTTGTTGAGGGTGCACTCAGTCCCACTGTCCATGTCACCAACAAAGATGTTAAACAGGGATGGTCCCAATACTGACCCCTGAGGTATACCACTCATCACCAGTCTCCACTTGGACATCGAGCCGTTGACCACAACTCTTCAAGTGCGGCCATCCAGCCAGTTCCTTATCCACTGAGTGGTCCATCTGTCAACCCATGTCTCTTCAGTTTAGAGACAAGGATGTTGTGTGGGACAGTGTCAAATGCTTTGCACAAGTCTTGGAAGGTAGACTGTCAAGACTGTCAGTTGCTCTTACCCTCTTCCACTGATGCTGTCACCCCATCATAGGCCACCAAATTGGCCAGGCATGATTTGCCCTTACAAGCCATGTTGGCTGCCACCAGTCACCTCCTTATTTTTCATGTGGTTTCTAGGACAATCTGCTCTGTGACCTTGCCAGGCACAGAGGTGAAACTGACCAGCCTGTAGTTCCCGAGGTCTTCCTTGTTTCCCTTTTTAAAAATGGGGGTTATGTTTCCCCTTTTCCAGTCAGTGGGAACCTCACCGGACTGCCACGACTTCTCAAATATGATGTACAGTGGCTTGGCAACTTCATCTGCCAGTTCACTCGTATCTCACAGATACATCTCATCAGCTCCCATGGACTTGTATACCTTCAGGTTCCTTAGATGTTCCCAAACTTGCTCTTCTGCTACAGTGGGCAGTTCTTCATTCTCCCAGCCCAGGCTTTTGCCTTCTGTGACTTAGGTGAGGTGGCTAGAGCCCTCGCCAGTGAAGACTGAGGCAAAAAAAGTTATTGAGTATGTCAATCTTCTCCATGTCCTGGGTAACCAGGACTCCCATTTCCTTCTGGAGAGGGCCCACATTCTCCTTGGTCTTCCTTTTATCCCTGACGTACCTAAAGAAGCTTTTCTTGTCCTTGACATCCCTGGCCAGATTTAACTCTATCAGGGCTTTAGCCTTCCTTACCTGATCCCTGGCACCTCAGACAATCTTTCTGTATTCATCCCAGGGTACCTGTTCTTGCTTCCACTCTCTGTAGGCTTCCTTTTTGTTTTTTAGTTGGTCCAGGAGATCCTTGTTCATCCATGCAGGCCTCCTGGTGTTTATGCCTGACTTCCTCTTTGTTGGGATGCATCGCTCCTGAGCTTGTAGGAGGTGATCCTTGAACATTAACCAGCTTTCTTGCACCCCTCTTCTCTTCAGGGCTTTAACTCATGGTACTTTGAATAGCAGATCCCTGAAGAGGACAAAGTCTGCTCTCCTGAAGTCCAGGGTAGAGAGCTTGCTGTGCATATTCCTTGCTGCCCTAAAGATCTCAAACTCCACCATCTCATGTTCACTGCAGCCAAGGCTGCCCTTGAGCTTCCCATTCCCCACCAGCCCTTCTTTGTTGGTGAGAACAAGGTCCAGCATAGCATCTCTCCTTGTTGGCTCCTCTGTCACTTGCAGGAGGAAGTTATCATCCATCCTTTGGAAACTGGTGAAAGATCATGTAAACAATGAAAACTCTAGGGAGAAGATTTTGGTGTTGTTCCTGAAGCAAGGCCTAAACTCATTTATTCCTCCATTTATCAATTTAGACATTTATTTATAAGGTTTAAACCTGGGATTTTCTTGTTTAATTCCTCTGAGCAGTTAGCCACCAAACAGTCTCTGTGATGCTTGTTGTTGTAAATATATGTCTAGACATATTTTAGATTAATTCACTATAACCATGCTGTCAGTTTGAATACATTACAATGCAAATGCTTAATGTGCAGTTGAAATGCAAACTCCAAACAGGCTTTGCTCTGACCTATCTCGTGTATCTTAATATACTGCAATTATTCTAGTAGGAGGAGAAATAGGGAGCACGTTCTGCCCTCAGTTACAATGGGAAGCCTTTGCAGAGATGTGTGGAGTTTAATGAACTCCAACTGTATATATTCAGGGGCTGATCCTACAGTGTTGCATGGTTTCCCCTCTAACAGCCACCGGTCTTCTTTGATCCTTCTTTTCAAAAGGGTTATTGAGAAAAAACAGTTAACATCTTTTTAGTACTCATCTCCGATACATGCTCAAGAAACCATTAAACAGTGGCCACTGTCGTCTTCTTGTGCAGATGTGACAGTCTGACATAGTTGGGTTTCCTATCCCAATCTTCAATAGTTTTTTCACCACCTAAGACTCATCTCTGGGTGCTTGGCTTGAAAACAGCATGCAGGGAGCGATTGCTTTAGAAGAAATCCTGTCATGGTACGTTTAAATGTAAGCGAACATTTCTGAGGTCCTTTTCCATGATGCTTACAGAAAAGTCTCTGTGTAGGGTCTCACCCTCTTTACTGAAATGGTCTGAATATGTGTCTCTGAATTTCTTACTCCTTCT
>WHYT01014442.1:69173-104124 GCA_009806455.1 Tetrax tetrax | reverse complement strand
GGAGATCCTTGTTCATCCATGCAGGCCTCCTGGTGTTTATGCCTGACTTCCTCTTTGTTGGGATGCATCGCTCCTGAGCTTGTAGGAGGTGATCCTTGAACATTAACCAGCTTTCTTGCACCCCTCATCTCTTCAGGGCTTTAACTCATGGTACTTTGCATAGCAGATCCCTGAAGAGGACAAAGTCTGCTCTCCTGAAGTCCAGGGTAGAGAGCTTGCTGTGCGTATTCCTTGCTGCCCTAAAGATCTCAAACTCCACCATCTCATGTTCACTGCAGCCAAGGCTGCCCTTGAGCTTCCCATTCCCCACCAGCCCCTCTTTGTTGGTGAGAACAAGGTCCAGCATAGCACCTCTCCTTGTTGGCTCCTCTGTCACTTGCAGGAGGAAGTTATCATCCATCCTTTGTAAACTGGTGAAAGATCATGTAAACACTGAAAATTCTAGGGAGAAGATATTGGTGTTGTTCCTGAAGCAACGCCTAAACTCATTTAATCCTCCATTTATCAACTTAGACATTTATTTATAAGGTTTAAACCTGGGATTTTCTTGTTTAATTCCTCTGAGCAGTTAGCCACCAAACAGTCTCTGTGATGCTTGTTGTTGTAAATATATGTCTAGACATATTTTAGATTAATTCACTATAACCATGCTGTCAGTTTGAATACATTACAATGCAAATGCTTAATGTGCAGTTGAAATGCAAACTCCAAACATGCTTTGCTCTGACCTATCTTAATATACTGCAATTATTCTAGTAGGAGGAGAAATAGGGAGCATGTTCTGCCCTCAGTTACAATGGGAAGCCTTTGCAGAGATGTGTGGAGTTTAATGAACTCCAACTGTATATATTCAGGGGCTGATCCTACAGTGTTGCATGGTTTCCCCTCTAACAGCCACCGGTCTTCTTTGATCCTTGAGAAAATGCAGTTAACATCTTTTTAGTACTCATCTCCGATAGATGCTCAAGAAACCATTAAACAGTGGCCACTGTCGTCTTCTTGTGCAGATGTGACAGTCTGACATAGTTGGGTTTCCTATCCCAATCTTCAATAGTTTTTTCACCACCTAAGACTCATCTCTGGGTGCTTGGCTTGAAAACAGCATGCAGGGAGCAATTGCTTTAGAAGAAATCCTGTCATGGTAGGTTTAAATGTAAGCGAACATTTCTGAGGTCCTTTTCCATGATGCTTACAGAAAAGTCTCTGTGTAGGGTCTCACCCTCTTTACTGAAATGGTCTGAATATGTGTCTCTGAATTTCTTACTCCTTCTGCTGTTATTTAACAAAAATAGGATCATGTAAGGGCAGTAAATTACTTTGCATCAACTTCAATGAGAGCCAGGCCAGGCCAGGCCCTGTGTCTGAGAAAATTATAATCTATAAAGTATTTTGGGGTACATCTTAGTGAGTTTTTTACTCTTATGCCAAGCTTATTGTTACAGAATGTGCGAAAGTATTATAGCTTATCGTGTATGGGCAGTTCTCATCTAAAGACAGTTTCATTGCCATACAACTAGAGACTGTATTCAACCCACCACATGTGCAAGACACATTTATGACTAAGCAGAAGAGACAATTAAAGCCCTTTGTAGTAAGAAAGAATGGGAGTTTCTAGAAGTCGCAGCCATGGGCAATCAGCCACATGGTAAACTATGGCCAGAGACAAGGCACACGGTCTAAGAGGTCTCCTTGCACCTCTTGGAAGATGTAGCACCAGAGACTGTAAAAAAAAGAAAACAGATGGTTTCTTACCAGCGTTAGTCACCTCCATCTAGGGTGGAAAGTCAGAGCTTCTTCTGGCAAGAACTGTCTGGAAAAGCAATCCTGGAAATGGAGGACAAGGAAAGTGCTGCCTGCTCTTTGCTCCTACTGTACTTAAGGGGATAACCTCCATATATGTTCTCTAACAATGACTGAGATTGCAAGGAAAGGAAATGTCTGATTTATATAGTCATTTTATACCCATAGCTAACACAATTCTGCCTGAATGTCAGTCTAATTGGTTGAAATGTGTGGGTAGACATCTGTATCTACACTGACTCTGCTTTACAGTATGATTTGATTCTCTGGGCTCTCCCAGGAGATGTTCAGTTCCCTCTGCTGCCACCTTGGTTAGCAGATGTGGATGCTTGGCATCTTGCAGGACCCAAGCATCCATCCCAGCTTACACCTTAGGAACTGATAATTTGAAAGTATGATAAAAGCAGCAATGAAGTGAAGCTCCCAGACCCCTCTTGTAGAGATAGTACATGTCCTATCCTAGAGTAAAAAGAAGTTTTAATACTCAGCTACCTACTTGGGACACAAATTTTACCATATCAGAGCAAGTGAATGTGAGACTCATAAGAAGTTAGATGACAAGCTCCAAGCCACACAGGATTTCTGTGCTAGATATAGATAGAGAATCTGGGACTTTGGAATCTGGTCTTATGCTTTGACCAAAGTCCTCCTCTTTTAACATCCTCCTCAAAAGCATGCAGTTCAAAAGGTGTGAAGGTTAAAGAAAGAACAAGCCTCTCCCAGGAGGGCTTCTCACAAATTATCTCTCTTGGAAAGAGCAAAGAAGTCTGTTCCAAATTCATCCTGATGGCATGAAATCACTACTGGCTTTGCAGGTATGAATCTAAATAAGCAGTGCATGCCAGCCCTGCAGTACTGCAAACAGACTTCTCACATGCCTGCCTACATAAAACCCTGAAGGTAAAAGAGCTACTTTACCCAGAACATTTTGTAAACCATTAATCTAACTTATTCTTGCATGGAAGGTTAGTCTTACAAATGCTCTTCCGCTCACCTTTCCAATAATGAACAAAATCACCCTATTAACTGGTTGCTTTCAAGTGCTTGAAAGACATAGTCCCCTTCCACATTTTGCTTGATCTTCTCAAAAATATTGCCTAGTTTTTGGACAGTTATCTTCAACTTTTCACTCTGAGTATTCTGTTAGTTGTGCAACAATACAATAACATAAGTGCATTAGAAATTCTACAGGAAATCAAGGAGCTATATTATTGTGCATTATATTATACATAAGATGCAAGCTTGGTCTAATCAGATTACCAGAAAGCCACTTGGTCATAACTTCTTTGCTCTTTTTTTTTTTTTTTGAGACAGAGAGCACTATCACAGTCTAAATTCTTTGGCAGTCACAGTGTAAATCCTATAGAGTACTTCTGAGAAGCCCTGTAGATCACTTCTGAGCAGTTATTTCAGGTAAATACATTTTAGCATGAAATATATTTTAACAAGAACCTTCTTTAGTTCAAACTGAAAACCAGGACATTTTCTGGGCATGCTTACTAACAGGAGGAGGTGCAGGGATCCATGGGGTCCAGGAAGTGAGTTGTAATCAACTAATGCATTTTTTAAATGTGCAACACTCTCTTATCAAATTCAAGTTTGAAGAGAAAGAAAAGAAATGGAAAAATTGCATTAAAATCAAAACAGTTTGGTTTGGTTTTTTAGTCATCGATTCTTTTTAAGTTCTCAAATGCCTGGCAAACAGTACCAGAAGTAGAATTTTCACATTATTTCTTTTCTAGACATTTCCTTCACTAGGTTGATTTCACAATCAAATTAAATAAAGCTTATAAACTCTGGCCCTTCTTATAGCTGTGCAATTACCAAACATTAAGCTCAAATATATTGACAAGAACAACAGTCTTTGCCCAGTTTTCCACAGCTCTTTCTACCACTCTCTCCTTTTACAAGACACTTGACAGAATAATTACTGAGCATGACAATATATCAGATTGATAATCAGTCATCGTGTTCCACGTCTCTTGGCATGCCAACTCAAAAGAAAACGCACTGGCAAGCAGCAGTGACAGCACTCTGTGTGCAGCGAGGGACTCCCATAGACTCCAGTAGAGTTTGTCCCAGGACACTCAAAGGGTTAAGAACCACTCCGTAATCTCTCTATACTATCACAGGCCATTAATCTTATTTAAAGGAACACATTTTGCCTGTAGACATCATAGGCTTGGGGTGTGACCTGGAGAGGGGTGCACAGAACAGAACAAGAGTGGCCTGAGGGGCTTTGCTAGTGCAGGGCAGAAGTGAAATGCCTGGGAGAGAGCTGCCTGCTGCCTCCCCAGGCCAGGCATCCAGGTAAGGAAAGGAGCACCTGACTCTGTCCCCACATACCTCACGGCTCCTTCCCCTCCACAATGTAAATGAAGCCGTTCCCCTAGCTGGAGTGCTGGGGGAGCAGCTGTCAAAGTGCCCATGGGCTTCAGTGAGACCAGGATTTCACTAGTATTTCTCAGATATCGCATGGAACTGACATTGATGCTGCCTGGTAATGTTTTAGACTCCCCTCACCCCACCCTGCAACCTTCCTTCTGCTGACACAAGAACCGTTTACACTACGATGTCTGCAAAATCAACCCAAGTGTTACGGAGAGATTTCATTCTCTAGAAGGTGGTTATGAAGTACTTGCTAATTATAGGAACGACATTAAAGTGTTCCCAAAAAAATATATCAGCATAAGGGCAGAGAGAGCTATTCCCAAGGAGTAACATATAAGGCTATCGAGCTTTTCTATTTTCTGCATGCTGAGCATCCTCCAGCAACACGCTTTTACTTAATTTTTTTTTTTATCTGAATGCATTTGAATTTATTATTGTCAGTATACCTCTATCATGGGGAATTAAGATGCATAATTGTAGCTCAAGCTGTGCTGCCTGGTTGGAAGCGGTCAGACAAGATGCAGATTTTATTCCCTGAGTGAAGAATGCAAGTATTTCCATAGCAAAGTATTCATGTTTAAAGTAAAGTCTCCTTGAGTGTGGATGTTTATAATTCCAAATTCCTTTAGAGCAAATATTTGTGTCTATAAAATTCATTTGCAAAAGATTTGACAGGATGTGTGCTGAAAATAAAGGTCAAAAACACAAAAGTGTACTGAAAATAATAACATTAAAGTACTTGAAGTATGATGTGTGAGTTCTGGTGTGCATGTGTTACAGGTATGGGCTATTTTGAAAAAAAAAATGACTGTACCTGTGTGGATGTAAGTGTGCAATTCAGAAAATAAATGCTTTGTAGGTTGCTACTTCCATAGCCCACAGAGAGAGTGTGAGTATGCCTGCCTGTGCACACGTGCATAAAGCAGAGGGAGAGGGAAAAAGAGGAGGAGAGTGGGAGGAAGATAGGTACAGAGCCAGAATTCTTTTTTTTCCCTCCCATCAAGATGATTATAGTGTCCTTAGAAATGAGAGGACTCTACTAAATATTTTCACTTCAAAGAAAAGTTCTCAGTGGAAGCTCATCCTGCTCCTGCTCTCATTAGTAGGCAGAGAAGTCTTTAACATAGTTGATAATCTAGCACAGAAAAGCATAGGAGTGTATTTCTCTCCCAAGTCAGGGAAAACATTTCATAGGCATGTGACTGAAGTGAAAGAAGGAAAAGAAGCAGCAAGACTTTTAGAGGACTATGAACACAGACATACAAATATCAATGCAACTCAGAGATACCTCTGACTATTTGGGGATAACCATTAGTATAAGACTAATAGTTTAATGGTAGTTTAATTTCTAGTGTTAGTGTCCTATTTTCTCTACCAAATGTTTTGGGGTTAGATTTTTTTTCTTAAATCTGCATTTTAATCCCCCAAATAGACTGGCTGTGTGCGTGAGAGGGATAACCTCTCTTACCTGCCTGCATGTTGATGATGGCTCTATGTGCTCCGTCATGCCCCAAATGCTCCCAGCCATCTGCAGAAGATGCCTGCAGCTTTGGCACACCGTCTGCAGCTGTAGGCGTGCACTGAGGCAGGTCTCACGGCTGCCCACTGCTTATCCGTGCCACCGGGGTTGAATCCATCCTGCACCCTCAAGTGTGTAGTGGGGAAGACGCACATCTGAGCAACTGAAAAGAAACATGAAAAAATTCTGAGTTCTTCAACTCAGTTTATAAAACCATGTTCAGCAGTTCTCACTTCTACAGCACTTACGAATGATTGAATCCTATGCCAAATTAAATGAATCTGTGTTGAACAAATATTATCATTATTTTAATTATCCCATTTATTTAGGGCCAAGTCATAACCTAAGAGATTTGCTTTGTTCAATACATCAGAGCCTAGAGAATTTCCATAGCCTTTTGAATCTTATCTGAGAGATTCCACTGGTCAAGTTTTATTAATTTCTCCAGTTGCACTTGCTCTTTCCCTTTTAATATGCTGCACAAATAGATTTTGTGGCAGCTCTCTTTTCAGCACTGAGTATTTTACAGTCCTTGGATTTAATTGGCTGCATTTCCATGTTATGACACAGAGGTAGAAGCTACTGTTTAGTGACAACAACAACAACAAAAAAAAAAAAAAAAAGACTAAAGGAAGTAAAAAAAAAAGCCCTCTATTTTCTTCTCCCCCTTCAAGGAAGGCTCAGCTAGCATAAAGTGGAGTTGCAGGTCCTTTTACTGCCACAGCCAAGAGCACAAATCAGACACTGATGCTGACATAACGAGCAATTCTGTACGCTTGGGAAACGATCGTTCAGCTAGTTTGCATTACAAAAGAGTCAGAGTTATTTAATGGACAACTATGGGTTGAGAGATGCTAGGTCTCAGGCACTACTAATCTGTGTCAAGTACAAAATCAGCTGTCTAATATTAGATGCCAAGTCTCCTGGCATAAAGCAGTGTGAGTATGGAAAGGCACTTTTCCCCCTTTTCCAATATCATCCCTGTGGTTGCCAAAATATATATGAACTGTAGAACTTTTATGTGCCAGAACAAAAGAATGAGGAAGGACAGGCTGATTTACTGCCTGTAGGAAGCTAACAGATGTATGGAATGCACTTTTATGAAATATAACAAGATATATGACAATTTTTACAGAGCCATGTGTCTTGTAAACCTGCAGTAATTCCTAACCTATTCTGCCCTATCTTTTGCAGCACTTTTATCAATCAAATCACAAATACAAGCTGCATACTTGTTTTATCTCTTTCCTAGTTAGTGTCTGAAATGCTGCCAGATCAGAACAGTAGTTGTAATCCAAATGCAAAGCTATAAGAACTGGACCAAGCAAAAAAAGCTATGAATTAGACAAACTAAGTGTTATTTAAGATGACCTTTACTGCATTTGCTTTTTGGTTTGTACAAATAAATGCAAACAAGCTTTATGTTGTAAATCCATAAACAAACACAATTTTGTTTCAGTTCACTGTGGTACATGAGAACTCCTCAGTGTGAATGATGCTAAGAGTCAGCTTGTCCATAGATAAACTGTTGATGTGAAATCTAAAATTAGCTATTAGCAAATATCTCAGCATGCTCACAGTATATTAATTTAGCAATTCTGATTTAGTCTACAAAAGGGAAATGAGACCTCTGTTCTTTCACCCATCCTTTATTATGATAAATTACAGACATTTGACAGTTACAAAAATATCCCTTAAAGACTAGTGCAATGAATGAAATAAAATTCAAATAACAAAATGTAATTTAATCTTAATTCTTCTGAAGTCATACAGGGCTCATAGGAAACAATACATATATTTCATTTCAAGCCTGCAAAATTGAATAGTGGGGCTGGCAGAATAAAAAAAAAAGATTATTTTAGAAACGTACCATATCAAAGGCAGTTTCATTTGGAATGAATCAATTTCTGCAGAACTGTAATATCTTATTCCACTTGTTAGCTTTTGGTAGCTTTTCCAAAACCAGGGGATAGTTTTAAAGGTATGATGTAGAAAGGCAGGAAAAAAAAATGCAATAAAAGAAGTGACATACAAGCAAATTTGTTTGTTTTTTTTTTTTACTTCTATCTTTTTATTTCAGTTAGAGGTAAAGAAAGATAACACAAAATGGGAGGAGGAGAGGTATTACATCCTTTCTTGCCAGAATAATTCAACAGAATATAAGCACTGAAATTAGGGGTTTTTTTTAACTTCCAACCAAAGACCCCACAGAACAGGTAACCCTACCCCAAAACTTTCAAAAGCCCAAGCAGATCAAAGACAGAGAGACCACTGGGAGAGGGCAAGACTCTACTGGCTGGAATGGCCCCCAGGTTGCAGGGTGATCCCAGTCCCTGCTCCTTCCCATGTCTGCCTCCCACTTCACTTGCAGAAGCGCTGTCAGCGGGGTCAGTTCTTACAGGGCAATGGCATGGGGAGGAGAGCCTGGAGTTCAGGTGATGGTTGTCATCAGGTCAGCAAGCGTCATGGAGACATCTGCACTTTGTTTTGGCTCTGCTGCTGACAGAGTAGTCACTCTCACTGAGCTCCCTTATTCACTCTTATTTATAAACATGACCTTCTCAGGGTTCAGCTCATAATTGCTTGCATTGAATTTCCATAAAGTTGGGTAATCATCAAGACTTCATTTTTCATGTAGCTCCAGGGGGAGGGTCTAAAATTGACACCGAAGCTAAGATGGATTAAAAGAAGCAGCCATATGTAATAAGTCCCAAGTCACATTGTTGTAACATCAGAGGAACATTCTGAAAACAAGAAATCTTTCCTGAACTCTGCAGAGGTTTATGGTTCAATACTTATCATCACTAGGTGGAATTTTCATACATGATGACAGGAGGCAGCCAAACTTCAGCTTATTTCACCTAACGACATATAGAATTTGGATTCTATTAAACATAACACAGCGTAACATAATGTCTCTTCTAGATGAAGCCTCAGCAGTTGCTGATATTTTTTGCTATTACTTTTTGTCATAGTTCAGCCCCAATTGGGACCAGACCACACAGTCTCTCTCTCACTCCTCCCCCCGCCTCTTCAGTAGGACAGAAGGGAGAACTGGTAAACAACAAAAAACCAGCAAAAACACATGGGTTGAGATGGAACAAAACAAAACAGCAACAGAAAACAAATACAGTATAATGGCTTACAACAAATCTCCACACCTAGTTTCTTCCAAGCAGCAGAAGGCTCTCCTCAGCACCCTCCTCACTTATATACTGAGCATGATGTCTGATGGGATGGAATAGCCCTTTGGCTAATTTGGGTAAATTAACCCCAGCTGTTAGCTAATTAGTTAACTATCCCAGCTGGGTGCCCCAACCATAGGGGCCATCAACTCCAGTTCTCCTCCCAGCTCAGGTGAATATTAACTCTATCCTAGCCAGAACCAGGACACCTTTGCAATCCTTATGACTCCTGCTTGCGCTCACATCTGGATCTATATCAGGTGGCAAACTTCTTCATTCTGAGGTTGGTCTGGCCTTCTTTGATCCAAATTTTGGATGCATGGTCCTGAGGTTGGTGTGATAAGGTTTAATATTTGAATACTGAGCACCATCTGATGCTAGATGATTGTCTAGCATTAACCTGAGATACACCAAACCTTCTTACCCCTTGACCTTGTATCTCAGAGGAGACAGTACTGAACAAAGGCCAGATCTATCCATATCAAAATTCAGGGGTAGGAGGTGGATGGCAACTTCCAGTCAGAACTTTCTCTGCTTGGACATCTTTCAGATGGACACTTTTGGATACTGATGTATGGATGTGCACGCTAAGCCTCTAACAGCTCCTATTCAGTTACATGCTTGAAATAATTTTCTTATGTTTAACATAACCTCAAGGCCACGGCAAAACTTGTGTAAGAGAGGCATCTGTGCTGAGTGCAGTTTGAGTGTCAGGTGCAAAATCTCACCTCCCCTAATAGCAGGCTAGCTGGCTGGAGGTCCGCTTCTGTACTACTTACAGTATGGCCACAAAGCTGAAGACATCTGCCTTTGGATTTAATTGCTAATGTGTTGCTGCTGACTGAGCTGCTAAATTATTGTCGTTTTTAACTCTGTCATGAAGATGCCATTGTAGCTGCATGTTCTCCTTACACTCAATTTCATCCCATTAAGATAAACGTCAGTGTATTTGATTTTCTTTTTTTGCTTGATTTCCTAGCTGGTGGGACAGGGAATATTAAGAATTGTGGAGATGTGGAAAGCATTAGAATATTTTTGGCCACAAACTAGATGTTTGTAATCTGAAGGAGGCAGTTGCGGTGCCTCTTTCTAGGAAACAGTATACTGAAAGTATGAGTCTTTTTAGATAGAGTGATTCCTTTTCTGAGAAATTACATTGAGAACACAGTGCCTTAGGAATCCATATGGCATTCAGGACAGTTCAGGGTCCCTTTACAGGCCATCAGTAAGATATCCCAGATGATGAAAGATTAGGCAACTATTTGATGTCTTTATTGCATATGCTACACACTCTATTGATTGTAGGTGAGTTATTTCTTATTTATTTCTCAGAAAAGCGAAGCAAGATTGGGACTTACCGGGTTTTTGTTTATCTGGCAGCCAGAGTCTGAGCACCTGCATTAACTTGGACATGAACATTCCCCACAATTACACATCATCCTATGTCATCCCTGCCCTGTACTTGTCCATCTGCACTCCGAAGAGATGGAGGTCACCTGTTACTGATATTGCTAATAAGCATCAGCTGCTACTGTGCCAAGAGAGCATTTCTCTCCCTCGGGAGTGACCTGCAGGAAGATTTGGAAGGTTATTTAGTGGGTGAGAGTATTTTAGCCTAAATTCTGTGTACCCTCAGTTCAAGCCTGCCCAGATCCTGAAGACAACTCAATCAGATTTGAATATTTTCAGTTTAAGTCTGAGGTTTCCATATATGGATAATAGAAACAGAGACCTTGGTCAAAGTCAGGTTAATTCAGCTAAGTGTAGCCATTGGTAGGATCTCTCAGTGAGTGACAAGGTGACCCTTATTGGTTCTCAGTATGGTGAAAGCCTAGTGATTTGAAGCCTTTGTTCCTTTCCTTATTAGACTTCTAAGAGGGCCAGAGTTTGCCCTAAAAGCGCTATCATGTGGCATTGCGTCCTCTCAACTGTCCTGTTGAACATTTACATGAGTCTTACTCCTTTAATAAGTGGTAGATATGTATCAGTATCTTAATGATTCCTGGCTCCATATGTCCATCTTCTCTGACCCGTGCCACGCAGGGAAATGAATGACATGGTGCCTGCACAGACTTGGTGTCTGCCCTGCAAGTCATACCTTACTGAGTCCCTCTCTAGATAAAGCATGAATAAACTTATGGGGTTGCTGGGACAGCTGAAAACAGTTCCACTGTGTTGCTGGTCCAGAGTCATCAGCCATTTGGGTTTAGTGTCTGGTTCTCTTGCACTTAGGAGGACCCTCCCAGATGCTGCTGGTGAAAGGGGTGCAAGCCCTCATTGCAATCACTTTGGATTGGACTACATGGCATACAGGGAGGTAGCTTTGCCTGAGCTTTGAATAAACCAAGCACAGAGCAGCCATGGACACGTGGAGCTCAAAGCCAAGATGTATTGCTGGATAACAGTGCTGGTGCCAGAGCCTTCAGGCATCTGCCAGCCAGTAACCCTGAACATAGTTGTGTCTTGCCTCAACACACTGCACAGGTGTTGCTTCTCTCACCAAAAGTCTTAGTCACTTTGGGAACAGGCTGCTCTCGTGGTCACAACAAAAACCTGCCATCTAATTACCTGTGAAATTGAAGCTGATACAGCAGATAGCTGCCTCTGACTCAGGTCTTGGTACATTGAGCTACTGCTTTGATGCTTAGATTTGGTTGATGATAAGGATCCATGTGAAGGTTAAGGTTCTGCTTTTATCGTGTAATCCCTGCACTGATTTCAGAGCTGTCATTGGAGAGGCAGTTTCTCTTTGGCCATGACAACACCATAATCTTAACTAAAGATATCCAAGTAATCAGTGGGTAGTTGAGAAGCTACCTGCATGGATATTATTTTTAAAATTCTCTTTGAATGTGCCCAAGCCCAGATTTGCTGTCCTGCTAAACGTGGTATGAATTTTAACATTTGTCTTGGCATGTGGGAGAGCAGAGGTCAAAAATTAGTGTATTAAACACTTTTATATAGGAAACTTGTAGTCAGTTACTTGTGGCTCCAAGTCAATTTATTTAATGTAAAAGGAACTGCATATAAGAAAATCATGGGACCAGCAACGGGAGTGTATAACAGAAAATGAAAGGATTTGCACATGAAATACATACTGATGGATCAACTGTCTATCACTGGATAGACCTAACATTGTGCAATAGTTATTTATATAATATAATAAGATCTAGGGAAAAAAAAAAAAGAATGTGAAATGTTTAAAACTTACATCTGTCTGAAAAGATACACTGAAAAAAAATGAAATAAAGAATTTAGAACTTTGGATATGTTTCACAATGCTGACATTATTTCATGACTCCTAACTAAAACCAATAGTACAGTATGCTGAGTTAATCAAATGATGATATGTGTGTAAGAGCTGAATGCAAAGCAGTTCTGTGACCTGTAAAAAATTTTGAGATTTCAAAGCTCATTCAGAACAAAGAGAAAAAAATGAATTCTGTGTGATGTCATAATAATAAAAAGATTGTTTTAATCAAAATGATTTTTTTCTGCTAATTGAGGGGGTTTTTTAAACCTTTTTCATGCTATATTAATGAAAATTGCTGAAGAAACAAAGGAATTTTATGTCAGAAAATAAGATTTTCCTTTAAAGAACCAAAGAGAGATATTTTGACAATTTGGAATTTAAATTAGTCTGAGTCTGACTAAAACCAATCCTTTTCTGTGAATAGTTTCAGTTTTGACATGTGGAACTTTGTAATGAAAATTGCTTTTTACTGGAAATGCTTTAATTAGTTTTATTTTCCTTTCTTTTTATGGCATTGTCTGGCTTATGACATTCTGACATAATAAGAATTCTCTTTAAATTCCTAAAGTATTATCGAAATCATTTTCCATATGTTAATTTGGTTTATGATATATTACAATCATGTTTGCTAATTACATTTTTCCAGCATCATCAGACATCTCTGTGTTTGATCAAGAATGCAATTTGACATAATCAATTACGGGATGCGCCTCAGCACTAATGTTAATTGTTAATGGATATTTTTGATGTTACCTGCACCAAGACATTTATTATAAGTGATCAAAGGAGTTATTTAGCTTACCTGAAACTCCATGACATACTGAGAGATGCAAATGTATTTACCATAAATTCAGCCTCTATGAATGCAGAATTATTGAAATTTCAAGGAGATAAATATACAATTGCTGAAAAACCTTCAGAGAAAAACACAAATTACAAGAATAAAATTGAAGACAGTTTTTTTTTGATGGCACCTGACTCCTATCACCGAGATTTTCAGAAGATTGCAAGTCGTATGTAGAGATGAACAGTACCAGTTTCTCCAGTTGAGAATACTGAGATCTCCTATAATGGTGACAGATCTTGTTCAGTGCTGTGCTTGAAAATATAGAAGTGAATGCCTGTGTCATATGGACAATTTATAACATAAGCAGTGAAGCATGTAATTAGTATTTACAAAATGTAAGCATTGGAAAAGCTTCTAAATGGTCCAGGTTAAAATGGTTCCACTTTTCAATGTTAATACTGTAGTTCTTCCATCCAGAGGTGTGTCACACATAAAAATTGATTAGTAATGCCAGCTAAATGCTAAAGTATATTACTATATTACTGCTGATGCCTACCACTGTTTCTCAGAAAAATGCAAGTCTTATTGTGGAAGACTGTTTAATATGAAAAGGCTGAATTCACCCGGCAAAACAGCTTCATTTGGGGTATTAATTTTCTCATGTCTTGGAAATCTGTTTCATTTTCACAAAAGTATGTCCAGAAAGTGGCCCAACACATTTTCCTCACACTTTCTGACTACAGAGAGTTGATCTGAGGAAACTGAATGCTTCTCACTCCAGTGATGTGAATATTCACTTCACGGTTCAATCCTAGTATCAGTGACATGGAAACAACACCCTTGGTCTCAGCTGCAAGTCTCTCTGCTTTGGACCACAATTACACAGTGTTGTCAGTCACTTCATGCCCGTATCTGTTGACATTAATTACAAATACTTCCTTCACTGTGCTATGTGTAACTACCCTAGGGTTTCTACAGAACTAGAGGTGTAGAGTTGCTCCCCTCCTACACCACCTGATAGCTACATTATTCCTTTGTAATAGGAAAGGACATTGGAAAAGTCATAAAGGAAGCACAGCTGATAAACTTCAGGTTATTATTGTTATGTATTATTCTGTAAAGCTCTCAGGCCTGTAGATACTGGACATAGAAATCCAAGAAAATGAGATCCCTGCTACAAACAGTTCAGAGTCCTAAACCGCTGTCTTACCAGTGCAAACATAGGAGAAATACTGACAACTGTAACATTCAAAGTTATACCTTGGCGGTGATCTTCATGGATGAGCATGAAGCAAAACATGTTACAGGAGGGAGAAGGTCATGAGGAATGTGATTTATGCATTTAATTATCTTAGGAACAAGTTCATGAAGGTCTTTCCAATGATATTTTTTCATTCCATATGTTCAGTGCAGACATGCTCATACTCTGTAGGCAATTACTAGATAAGTTCTGGTAGGAAGTGGCAGAAGCACCTTCTGCAAGGAAACAGTGGCTTTCTGTAAGAGGAAGAGCATAAGAGGACATGTCAAGTGCAGAAGTCTGCCAAGAAAAGTAAAAGGCATGAGTTTATATTTCCCCTGGGATTCTGCACAGAAGAGTCAGGACTTATCAGACTATCCAAAACACTACATTTCTGTTTGCTTTTCCACCTAAAAGAGAGTGTTTCCATTGTGTTTGTCTGGATTTGGAGAATCAGGCAATATGAATCACAATTCTGGGAAAGCCTAAAGAGATGTGATTGCACGATGCTAGTCAAGGAATGTAAAAACTACTGCAGATATGGACACAGTCTGAAAACACAGCAGAAGCCTCTGAAAATTGAGTCATTTTTCTGCCAGAACAATTATGGTGTAATCAAAGTTTTATTATAAATGAAACTGTAATTCCCGCATTGCACATATGAAACAATTAGTGTCTTTCATTTGCTTTGCTATAAATGGAAGTTTGCTACAGTGGAGTTCACTGTGAAAACAGAGTCAGGCAATTCTGTCATAATGTTACCTGAACTTTTTCAAATTGCCTGTACATAAATATTTTCTGATACAAGCCTCCCTTGTCTTTAAACCACCAAAATTCTGATAAGGCAACTTATCCCTCTTTCTCTCTAAGAATATGTCGAATGTTCATGTGGACCCCACTGCTATGCACCCCAGATCTTCAGAGCAGACAAAGGTTGTCAGACCTGGTGATATGATGCAAAAATCAGCCAGTATTGCCATTCAGTTTGCCTTTTTGCAGGGCTAGATGATAATTGGGATTATCAGTGTGTGTGTCAGTGGTTACACTGTGCCTTGGAGAAATACCACTGGCAAACACTCCTACATAGACAGCTCATACTGTGGGTCTGACTGCAATGGGAGTCTGTGAAGCTACAAGTTTGGGGGAGAAGTGATGGAGACAGGGTGGATCTTGGCTCTGTCTCCCCTACATGACAGCCACTGTGAACTGCATTTGGGCTGTTGCAATTTTTAGATGTTATGAGCCAATATTAACAAGCTATTTTTTCCATGTCCCCCTCCCCAACCAACGGAAGGAGCAAATGAGTAATTGTGACTCATCTGATACTTCTGAGGGATCAGGTTTCTTGGGAATATTTCTAAGCTGGTGTTGGTCCCATCAGAGTATTTGCCTCACATCTGTGCCAAAGAGTCCTAAGCAAGGCCATTTTAGATGGACTACATGCTGTTAGCTACATGCTGTTGACTTTGTACCTTTGGGTGTTTGTCTTGTTCCTATATGGCAAGGCAGAATGAAACAAAGGACTTTTAGGTCCGAAATTAAATGTGGTTTTTTACTTGACTGGAGTAGCTGGAAAAGTTCCATTCTAGTTAATTGCTTTTTTTCAATAAACAGGGGGATATCTGCTACAGTACAGGAAGCGTGGAGGCACTGACCTGGAATATACCGTGATGAGGAATCAAGAGGGATACATCGGAAGGTACTCGCCCAAGGGCCGGCTGACAAGCGACAAGGGGCAGCAAAAGCTGAACGTGGTTGTCACTGGGTTTCATAAGGGCAATTCAGTACAATTCGCGCCTAATGGCTCTGTGGTATGAGTGAAAAAGGTGTCTCAAGCTGAAATAACACCCTGGGAAGTGAGCAGATCATATCACCAGCCGATAGGCAGACAAAAAAGTCCCCCCAAAAGTGAAGGACAATGAGAGCTCACACCTAACTGCTGTGACAATCAGTAGATTTTTTTTTGGCCTAGAGGGATGGTTGCTATAATTTCTTTCTCCACCTGCTAGTCAGAGTGAGCAGATTTCCACAGCATGAGTACTCAAGCATGCGTGCTGAGCCTGCTGAGGAAAATGAACAGTATCTCCACGTAGGACCTGTGTATACCTGCCCATAAAACTGCCCTTGACAGCACTGGCAAATGTCCTAGAGAAGTATACGTCCTAGCTGTGATTATTTTTTTTAAGCAAAACACGCACATTTAAATAAACCTCTAGTAGAAAGCTTAAAATCAAACCCATGCAAAATGAGTGTCCTCCACAGAGCTTGCTTATTTTCAATGTCATTGATAAACACTAATGATTCCATGTTCAAAATACCAGTAGAAATAGAGACCGAGTCTTCTGTGGGTTATGACATGGCCCTATCCCGGTGGACAGCAGGGGAAGTAAGTGTAAGTGAAATATAGTCATGATCAGACCTTTATTTCAATATTAATGCTTTTTTATTTATAATTTGCAGAAGTATTTTGTATGGGCTTTACTTCGCTGCAGACCTCCTTCCACCTGACAAGCTCTGTTCCTTGGCCACACCCAGCACTGCTTTGCTAGCAGCTGGGAAAATCCCACTGATGCTGGACCATCCCACTGATGCTGGACCGTGCCACAGACGTGCTGTGCCAAGACAGGAGCCTGCACCGACCCGGGAGCTGCGGGTGAGTGGGGCAGAGCTGCAGAGACAGTGGGCACAGAGGACTCATTCAGCCCTCGTGCTGGCTCTGGCAGGGTCTGCCATGAAGTTTTTCCTTTGTGAATGGGTTCAAGAAATGAAAAGAGGAGCCAGGGAAAATTACTGACTTGATAAGGTTTCTAAAAAATTCAATTTTTGTCCCCTAATGCTATTTGGCTCCCTATCTCTAAAAACCTTACAGATCAATCAAGATACAGTTAGGAAATCTGATTAACTGCCAGCGGTAATAATGATGACCTTCCTCTATCCTGTTTTTTTCTAGATTGGACTTTTCTGGGAAAAACAGAGTCCTGGCACAAACAGAGCATCTCTGTCTATTCCAGTGAAATTTTTCTTGCTTTAGAACCAGATCTCCTCTTTCTCTCTCTTTTGCGAATGTCAGTTTTATTTTATTTCATGGTTTCATGTATCGTTTTATTTTCATCCCTCCTCTAAGTAATACTCAAGGAAATGAGATGCCTGAAATAATCAAACAGCAAAAGTCAAGTATGTGAAAATTAAAAACCAGCTACCCACTTGGGCTCTTTAGCTAAACTGACTGATCTTGGTCATGGAAATTTTCACAGTTTGAATTCTGCTCAGGTCAGCAGCAAGCAAAGCTCATTATTTTCTGGTGATGGTTTTGTGGCCTATAGAATATAGATGGATGTTTTCTTCCTGTGGAATGGCTTTTCTATCTATCGCCAGCTCTCTGTAAGCTAGAAATGGGAGCTACATGTGACTGCACAGAAGGGTATTTCAGCTCACCTATGAAATATGGAACAATTACTTCCAGACCTGGAAGGATTTCAGACTATCAATCAGACCTTCAAATCGCTTCTGATATTGTGTATGAATAAAAACTGTTGTAAGCCATTTTTAAGAAGTTTGCACTGCTGGAGAGCAGCTAGATCTAGCACAGGTTGCAAGAGGCCAGCATAGTCAATCGGGTCAGGCGAAGGAAGGGCTGGAGTGCTCTGGCGGAGGCCAGCCCAGTGTCCCTGGCCATGCTGTATTTCTGGGCAGCACTCTTCAGAAGAATCTTCTTTCTTCATCTCTCACAGCCAAGGAAATCCCCCTACCCACTTCCTTCCACCTTTTTACAATACTGTGGGTGTTATGCTACCACAGGAAAGTACCATAACTTTCCTAGGGCCTCATCATGTTTTAAGTTTTCTCCTAATAAAACCAAGTTTGACCATCACAAGTCTTTGTAAGCACTGTGAAGAGCCCCTCAAAATACCTCTCAAAGGAGAGGGCTGAAACACCGAGAGTGGATGCACTGCTAGTTTTGAGCAAGCTTCCAAAGTACTAATCATGCTTTCCTTTCTTCACAACATCTTTTTTATATTAGTCTTTCATTGCTAGGCACTATATCACCAGCTTTAATTTCAGGTATGTGAACATGGTGATTATACATGGGGCTGTTACCATGTCAGTCACTTCCCCACTCCTCGCGGGGAGAGCAAGGGGCAAGCACAGATGAAGAACCAGAGGAACACCTGGTCAACAAGCAGCACCATGCAGTCCATATGGTTTGGGGTTGCATATGATCGGGAGCAGGAGTGGCAATGGAGCACAGTGGCAAACACAGATAGGAGCTGGGGGACAAGTGCTGCTTGTGAGTGTTACAAAATGAAGAACACATGACAGCTGGTGTAAGGGGGGTGTCCACACAACGGGGTTACGAGGTAAATGCTGCCAAGCCTGGATGCTGTGTTTTAAAAGGCATGGCAGAATGAGAGTTCTGGTCCATGCTTTGGCCCCTCTGCATAATATGTTAATCTAAGTTTGTTTATACTACTCCTTCAAGAAGATCTGTGATAAAAAAACCCCTCCATGCTCTCCTGTAGGGCTGCTTCACAGGGATTCAAATACTACTGTGTGCTTTGCAGCTCTCCAGAATTTTGCAGCTAGAATATTTGTGCATTTCTTTCCTGACTGCCCTAATAAAAAACTTATTTTATCATTGGGTGAGTATACGACAGTTTAATGGAAGCTACTAAAGGCCGTTAAAGCATGAAGTACCTGTAGGACTTGTTTAAAGTGTTTGGTACATCTGGCAGGCCACCAAGTTGATGAAAGCCCTTGGTGTTTCATGACAGTCACAATAAAGCACTGCTGAGGGGGTTGGCTTGGCTCAAGTTCTTATTTTCCTACTCAATTTTTATGCCTTTTGATTGCAGTTAAATGCAGTGAACATGGAGTTTTACACTTATTTCAGGTTTAATTATGAAGCCATGCTTTTGGCACCATAATAAAGTTAAACACTTTCACTTAGGAAAATCTCTCTGGCTTTAAATCTTTGTCTGCTGGTGTAGAAACAGATATGTAGGGTTCTCCTGCTCCTCTTGAAGGCTTTTGACCTCTTGTGCTAGATATAAGCTCTGCAGCCATCGAGTCCCACTTCTGATCTCTGTGGTAAAAAAAAGTTTGCAAATAAAATCCTTTGAAGCCTCAGAGCCAAAGGGATTTCAGCTGAGAAGAATTCTTATCAAAATATGGATATCCTGGAGAGGCCAGAAGGGCTCTGTGTGATGCAAGGATCGTGTCCAGGCTCATTCCCGTTGCAGTAACACACCTGCCTCAAAAAACAACTCCTACAGAACTTTCAAACTATCAGGATACTTTAAAAATAGTTGGAGTTTTTTGTCTCTAATAGAAATATGCTTACCTAAGTGCATATTTTGTCCAGCTGAAAAGAGACCAACACCCAAAGAAAATAAATAGCAAAAAAGGTCCAGAGGCCAAGGCCCTGGCAGCAGGGCCCATGAGATGTATTCACAGAGGCAGACCCGCCACCAGCAGCACGCAGGGTGCCAGGTTTAGAAGGCCGGAAAGAGAATGGCATTTCAGCCAGAAGTCTGGAAACCTTCTGGAGGAGGTAGAGGCAACAGAAATGCTTTTGTGAAAGAAACAATGCCGAGCCCTCAGGAGAAATATCTGAGGCCGAGAGACAGATCAAAGCTGTGGCTGAATAGATTAAAAGATCTCAAAAATAAACATAAGTGCACAGCAAGCTGCCTGGTTTGCCTCAGTGAAAGCCATTTTTCAACACTATTTTACTTGCATATCAGATTAGATGACAAAGCACATGGTGCTCATAATAGAGTACTGGCAAATACCACTAGTAAAAACTGGACATTCACCATTATCTACTTCTCTGTCTATAAGCACCAGAATATAGGTCTGACAGCTATAAACCACAGGAAAGGATTAATGAGAGATTTTTCCCAAATGGCTAGAGACTGAGGGATGGGCTGTGGGGTGGAGGAAGAGGGTACTCAGTTCAGGGAGGCCTGGCTGAGGCACGTTGAGAATTCCAGATTTTCTACAAATCCCTTCGACGTGCCTCCAGCTGGGCACTCTGAATGGCTGGTTGGTTTTCAGAGGCTGGGCTGAGTTGCTCCTTGGTGAAATCCATTAGCCTGGACAGTGGAAAATTCCCCCTCTCCTTGCTCCAGTGACAGTTATATGAAGTGGAACAATTCTGATGAGATATTGACTCTTCAGTCCACTGCTCAGACAGTCCTGTAAGAACACCCAAACTCAAAATTACAGCTTTTGTGCTGCTTGAACCTTGAACTTGTAGCTTCTCAAGGGAGTATAATGATTTCTGACCCAGGAAGGGACTGTACCTTCCCTCTGCAGTTTTGAGCAGAATTTTCATCCTGGACTCAATACGTATTTCTCTGTCAAAGTGTTATTGTAACTGCTGCAACCGCTGCAATTAAAGACAGAGGAAAATGCAAAGCAAGGCAAGGCAAGGCAAGGCAAAGGAAAAGGGAAAATGAAAGGAAAATGAAGGAAAAAGGGAAGGGAAGTAAAGAAAAAAAGGAAGGTGCGGGAAGGTGCGGGAAGGTACGGGAAGGGAAGGTGGGGGAAGGGAAGGGAAGGGGAGATTTTGAATTAATGACATGACAATTACTAAGAGAATTGTTTCCTTAAGAAATTCCAAGTCTAATATGAGTGCAGCCAAATTAAATTGTTTACAAACAGTTAATGAGACCTAGAGGTACAAAGTGGGGAAATACATGTTACTGACTTGAAAATGATCATGGCGTACAAGCACCTTGATATGGGCTATCAGGCAGGTGCATAGGTCAGAAGACCAGTAGGATTCTCTGAGGAATAGCCATAACAGTAGCTGTAAGTTAGTAGTTTCACCTTTACATGCAATAAGGAGAAACCTGTGCTGGGATAGGATATACAACATAGGTGCTCTTTTTTTTCAAGGATCTTCAAAAAAAGGAGATGAATGGGACAGGGAAGAGCAACAGAATATTTTCCACAGAAATGAAAATAACTTCCACAGAAAAAATGTGAAATGATCAGTCTATTTACCTAACAGTAGAGACGCTTGAGAAATAACTGATTTACAGGAGAGCAGTATTCTCAAAAGTACTTTGTGCTACAGGGCTGACCAATCTCACAGAGAAAGACTGGACAGGAGACTATGGCTAGAACCAGAAAGCCAGATCAATATTAATCTGGAACACTGGACGAGAGGAAGTGATTAACTCTGTATTTTATTTTCCGGACCTTGCTGGAAAGTATAGCTTAATTAAAAGATACTTTACAGTTTAGTTAAACGTATATTATTGGATTCACTGGACTTGGTGAAATTTAACTCAATTGAATGTAATAAAAAGGAGGTTAAATAAGGTGTCCTTTCAAGATCCCTTTCAGCCCTATTTTTCTGTAATGAAATAGCCCTTTTGGTTTTAAAAGCTATATATCTATGTTTCTACAGAAATATCTGAACAAATTTGTCTGTGTTTGCTTACTTTACATTTATCTGCATCACATGTGGTAAATGTACTTTATTAGGAACTGCTGGTTTCCTTTAAGCTCATTGAACTTCACAATGAAGCTCCACTGCTTCTCTGTCTACAACATGTCCTGTCACATAGCCCAGTGTTGCATTGATCATTCGATGGGCATTTCTCCAAAGTACCACTGTCTAAATCATTGCGAGGAGAGCAACATAAGAAAAAGCATTTTTTTAATTGACCTGTGTCTCTTTCCTTTTTACTCAAAGACTGTCCACATGTAAAACGAGAGCTATCCCTTGTCAGTCTCCCAAGGGAAACATATTGCCTTTCAGCACTTCTTTCCCTGAGCCTTCCTCCTATCCTTTGTATGGTTATTTGTGTTCGGCTGCTCTGCCTGTGCATCCCTCCTCTCTCTCTCTCTCTCTCTCTCTCTCTCTCTCTCTCTCTGCTGTTGCTGAACTGCAGCTCCCACTGGAATTTGCACAATCAAAACCAGCTCTCATCTCAAACAGCAATGAATCACACCACCTGAAGAAGAAGAATAGCAAATTGAGCACAGTAGCCTCGCTGCTTATATAGCGGGAGGTACCAGTAGCACCCACAGGATGGAAGGACCTGGGTTTGTGTGAGACCCACTTAGCCGGAGATCTGCTGCTTGTCATCTGAAAGCTGTCACAGGGTTTTATAGGAGTGTGTGCATTTAGGGGTTTTTAAGAAGCTAATAGTGTGCTGCATCTGAAAGCTGGAAAAGGCTGCTGCTTACTGCTGCTGCTGCGGCAGCTGGTGCAGCAGGATGCATGTGTAAAGGACAGCTGCCCGAGCCGTGCCGGTGAGTCTCCTGTCCTGCTCTGTCTTCATTAACTGAAGGGATACAGAAGAAAAGAGATGCACTAAGCAAGTGCCACGCTGGATCTATCACTGTGTACCCTTCACTGTGGAAAATGGTCAACAAAGACATGAATGGATTTCCAGTCAAGAAGTGCTCAGCCTTTCAGTTTTTTAAAAAGAGGGTAAGATTTTCCTTTAATTCTTTCTTTTCACTTCCTTTTTTTGTTGTTGTTGTTGTTGCTGTATTTGTTAATGTGCTAGAGCAGAGAAAAAGTCATTGAAGAAGGAAAGTGTTTTAATACCAGTCTCCTACTGTCATGAGCCCGTGGCATGGGCAGCTCTACCAAACACCAAGGGCAATAGCACAGTAGGTGAAGGGGAGCTGAGGAGGGGGGACGGGGATGAGGGGACCGAAAGGCATTACGTCAGCAGTCTGTGCTGTGGAATGTATATCTCAGTCACAGCTGACCACAGGGCTTGACGCAATACAACCAGCTATTCAGACTGGGATAATACACTCCAAAGCAGAGCACGGGGTTGTTGCAGCTTGTCGCTGGCTCCCTCCTCCACACCCACCCAGGGGTATGACTCCCTCCACACCTTTCATTCATTTGCCTGAAGTGCGGCATTACCCACCTCCATTCATCATCTCCCAGAGGGGGGAAAAAAAGAGAACAAAGAAGCATTTGTGAGCTCAGCAAAATATTTCACAGCTTGTAATTTGCCTGTAATCACAATTAATGCAGGAGAAAAAAATAAGACTGAGGTACACCTGGGTTTGATTTTCTTTTATATTCTTTAACTTAGGCAGATATGTCAGGATTTAGAAAAGATCTGCTACGTATTGTATTTGATTGCTGCTTTCCTTAAGAAAACTTAAGTGTAATGCTCCACCTCGTAACTTTAGTTAGGTCCTTTCTGTTTCTCTGGCTCTTTTATAGTGACGGTGCTGCACACTCTATTTAACTTGAGCAACAAAGTAATTTCCATGTGGCGGCAAGACAGATATTCTGAGTATTTCTGGGTAGACCCAGACAGAAGAAGCAAAGCGTCAGGAAAAGATTGATAGCAGGGACTCCCCTATGGAAAGGATTTCCTGAATGATTTAAACGACAACCCTCTCTTTAAACAGACTGGAGTAAGAGCAGATAAGCTGCTCCATTCACTTGTTCATTCATTCATTCATTCATTCATCCCCATTCATTCTCACTCTTTGTTATGCCATAAATATGGTCAGTCCATTTAACCCTTCAGGCAAAGAAAGTGAAGCCTACACCAGCTTTTGAAAGCCAGGGTCAACCCCTTTTGGGCACTGAGATGCCAGATTTAAGGGCAGTCCCGGAAAATACTAACAAGGTCAATCAGAGGGGAAAAGTGCAGTGTTTGCTGATATTTGTTGTTTCCAAGGGGGTTTGTGGAAGCCTCAGATAGATAGCCCAAACTCCACGTCAACCCAGTCCATAAAAATGGTTCTTATCTCAAGCTGCTTCTCATTTAAGTACATTTCTATTGGTAGATGTATGTTTGATATTCAGCTCACCAGAAAGATTTAACTTTTTTAAAATTGCTTGAAGGTGTTAATATAAATGTGTTCTTAAAGAGGAAACAAAATAGCTTGCACTTCCTGTATGAGGTTAATTATTGGCAATTGTCTTCTATCTCTTTAGTTTAGAGCTCAGACAAGTTATCACTGGAAGCCTCTACATCATTTTGTTCTAGAAGAAGGGAAAATTGGGGTTTTTTTCAGAGCTATACTGATGATCAGTGAATTTGTCATTAGAAAAGATTGTTAATTGTAGTCATATTTGAAAAATCTGGCATAGTGATACAGTCCTGAACAGTGGGTTCAGACAAATAGCCATTTTTAGTTTCTGAGAGTTTTCATTTTATCAGATGTTGTCTTTTTGCTGTAGTGATGAAGATAGATTAAATCAGTAAAACCAATATTAAGACACAAAGGAAATTCCTTCCTTATACGTTTCTGTCAATAGGTATATGTTTTAATTGACATTTCTCTTACCCCTGTTGTCTTCCTCCCAGAAAATCCTCTGCATTCAAACATTAAACACATTGTTCCTACGTCGGTGCTTGAAACATGTACAAACAAGAAACACTACATGTTCATTATGTGTTGCTGGCTCCCAGAAATATATCTGGCATTTGCTGGACTGCTGACATGCTGCATTTAACTACTGGGAGAAGAGAGAAAGACAGTCAATTTGGTTCCCTACCAATGCTCCGAACTTTCTATCTGAACAACCACCAAAATCCCGTGCGTACAGAAGCATAGGTTTCTAGATCTGAGTCTAGTGTGTGATGTAGTTGTTTTGACAGTTTGCATCACTACAGCACCAGCACTACACCATAACCAACACCAGCAACCTACTGGATGCATCTTGCCTTCATAGTGAGAGGCAGGTCTTGCCCTGCGGAGCCCAGCAGACCTGACCGCAGGGTGAGGTATGGCTGACCCCACTTTTCTGACAGGCAACTGAACCCAGAGGAGGAGATTTGTTGTCCAGGTACTGCATAGGCTTCTCCCAGATCACCAGCATGGTCTATGATGAAACAAGGGATGGGACTCCGATCTCTCTAGTTTAAAATCTGTGTGTCTACCTCCTCTAAAAGCTCACATTTCTAGCGCAGGTGCTTTCCAAGTCTAATTCTAAAAAATCCATATCAGTCTAATTTAGAACACCCTAAATTTCAGGCAATGCTACTCTTTTTTTCAACTCAGTTAGATTTTTTTGGAAGAAAATACCAGATGTAACTTCATTGTTTTAATTTTCCATTAAGCCTTAAGTTTTCATTAAATTGCAACCCTCTTTGTTGCTCTGGCCCAGAGTGTAGAAAGGACTGGCAGAGCTGTGCGGATTTAGGCTAGGCTGAAAGTGTATTCAAACGTTTACTTGAATTTGAGGACCAGATTTTTTTTAAGCCTGGCTTATTCTCTGATGACAAAACACTGACCCTCTGGGATGCTGCCTGCTGTGTCAGATGATTCAGGGTATGGGCTAATCACGTCCGGAGGTCAGAGACCAGGAAGGAAAGGATGAAATTAAAAGGCAGCACACTTAATTGAAATAAAAGGAAAAATAGAAACTATCGGTTTTGCAGAATAGTCTGTAGCATTCTGTAGCTGGCAGGGTTGGAACAAACAGATAGGGCTTCATCCACTTAAAATCTGCACAGTTTGGAAGAAACCCAAATGATTTACAATGCTTGTCTTTTTTTCATTGCAAGAGGTGTAACAACTAATTATGTCTAGGATCAGGGTAATATTTTGGTATGATTTTTTTTTCATTAATGATGACACATATCTAAAAAGAGAAAGAGAGAGAAGAATATGAGACATATATATGCACAAGGAGGAAATCTGAAGTTACTTCAATGAAGATAAATTATAAAAACCATTGTTCACATAATCTTAGGTCATGGCATAAAAGGATCACCTTCCGACAAGGCTGAGAGATTAAAAGACATTATTGTCCCATAGCACATTATTACCTTCATTTTTGTTACCATCCCTTTCCCTGTTCGCTGATGTGGTGGACTGGATACCCATATAAATAGCCCATTGACTTGTTTTAGCTACAAATGGCTGGGAAATCTCTCTTTTTCATTTACTAGCAGCCTTTAGACTTTCCCAAAGTTCAATTAAAATGTTTTGTTAATTGGCAGAAGTCATATCGCTCTGTTGTGAGGGGCTCACAGGTCTCATCCTTCAGAGCTGTGCAGGGTTACCCACAGAGCTGGACCGTACCGACTCAAAACATCACCGAATGTGGTAAACCTGCAAATACGCTATTGCTGTTCAGCCAACAGGCCATCCCAGGGCAGCGGGGCCTTTCATTGCCACCTGCTGCCATCCCTGCCAGATGGTTTTGGGAAGTGGGGGGTTTGTGGTATTTGCGCTGTCTTCTTCTGCTGCATTTGCCTTCCTTATAAAGACTTTTGGATAACATTTTGCAATATATGACTTTCCTCATCTTGAAATAACACACCATGTCATATAACACAGCACACATGGTTAAAGCAGGACAAATAATGAACTGCCTGTGCCACTTAAACACTGGCTGATGATATGGTAACCTCAGTGAACACAGAAATTCATTATCCTCTTAGGTCTGCACCCAAGATAAAATACAAATTTATTCAGAATGTGAAGAAGATAAATGACTGATAAATGGGAAAAGAAATAGCTGTCTTCCGTAAAAAGGGGGGAAAAAAAGAGCCAACATGTCTTAGAGAGGAAGTTTATTGCAAGGATTAAGGATTTGCTACTCTGAAACCTGATAAGGGAAAGAATATCCATAATCCTTTTCACTGAGAAAATTTACATTAATTAGCAATTTAGGTCAAGCTAAAGTGAATGCTCAAGAAGGAAGGGAAAATGTCTATCTTTGTTTCTATGCAGTTTTTCCAAATATGTATTTTGTGGAAACCATGCTCTTCTCCTTTCTAGGTGGATATTTTATGGCACTACAAACCAGCAGCTTTCTCAATATACAAGCTGAAGAGGCTAACTCATAAACATCATCATGCATGAAAAGGACAGCTCAGCCTGCATTAGAGCTCAAGGCAATGAGCGGCTGAGGGGACTTCAGAATTACCTGAATACCATTTTTAGGATTGCAGTAAATTTAGTGATACAGAAAGCCCTTGAAATCAGTACTTCCAGCTGACCTCCTACAGATTATATTCCCTCTGGCAGATCATGCGGTGGGGGAGCTCCTCCCTGCTCTGCCACTTTTACAGCTCTAGAAGTCCATTTTAGGACTGGAGTTACCTTTTTTTTTTTAGGATAATTGGGAGCTTACCTAGAAGAAAATGAGTGAGAACTGAAGCCAACTGTACCTTAGGAAAATGTCACCTTTATATGGGATAACTGTTGCTTTTCTTAGCTGCTTCGGCCAATGTCACAAAGGTACATAAATTTTAAAATTGGTTTCCAGAGCCACGGATCCTGGCTGACTGCAAGCAAGACAGAGTTTTGCTACAGTAGAGACTTATTTCCCATCCCACTTCTTCTGTGTGGAGAGATGCTGAGCATCCGTGGCTCTTCTTGGCATCAGTCAAAGCTGTAAGCACTCACCCTTTCCCAGCACAGCCCCAAATGCCTTTGTCAGACTGTCAGTTGGGTGCTGCAGACCACAACTGCCATGGGGCTTTAATATTACTAAGCTGAAGATGGCCCTAGATCTCAGTCAGGCTTCAAACGTGCTACTGACACTCATTGAGCTGACCAATCATTTTCTCACCTTCTATCTAGCAATCTCTTTCCAAAAAAAAGCTTATTAATTAAAGACATGGAATGAAATATGAGAATTGATGTGTAAGGCCCAAGTACTGGTTTTCTGTAAAGAACTTTGCTTTCTTCTGTCTTCCTGTTAAACCACAGTGTGCTTTGGGTTGGAATCACTGCTGATATTTTGCATCTCTAGGATATAGGAAAAGATTCATAAGGGAAAACTGGCAACGTCTAGACAAGAAAACAACTGTTAGTCCCTTGTTCAAACCTAAAATATGAGACGTTGTTAAAACTTAAGTATAAGAGCTTGGAATAAAATGAATAAAAAAACCCCAAACAAATAAGGAAGGATTAAAGAATGATGCCAGAATGAGAGAAAAGGAAAGAAAGAAAAAAGAACAAGACAATAGTCTTCTTATTCCTTTCTCCCTTCCCTAACTTCTTCCTTCCTCTTACATAAAAATGTAAGATTAGAAGGGATGTCCAGACTCTTAAAGTTTGATCTCTTTTCCTAAACATGCCTCATAACTCCTACCACAAATCTGTCCAGCTGCTGCTTGAAATTGCACAGGTCTCTTTCACTTTTGGGAAAATCATTCTGCTTTAAAATTTAGAAAGCCTCCTCTAATTTTACATGTGATCATTGTATTCCCATTTGCTCTTGTACCAATGTAAAGCAACAACTTAAATAGCTCTTGCCCTTTCCTCATATGTACAGCCACTAGTGTATTTATAAAGAGTGGTCATTTCTTCTCTCAGATGTATTTGGCTAGGGCAAATAAGCTGACTTCTTTTAGACTTTCCATACGCCAGTCACCCTAGCAGACAAAGGCAGCTGTCGCATTTGCTGGCCTGGAGATCTCTTTGAGGTTACCAAAGTATCCGTGTATTCCTCTTTCACTGTTCTTTCTCATGGAGTCCACTTCACACTTCTAACTATCCTACTCCTCTTTTGCTGAGCAGGTCTCCTGTGCCTCACTGGCAAATTTTATGAGCAGAAGCCTAGGTTCTGTATCAAACCCAGCTCCAGTACTGACCTTCCTCTTGTCAATACACTTTTAGCTAGTTCCTTTCTCTCATAATTATCTTTGTAGGAGTACTCTTATTTCAATTTTAACTTATTAATTCCCACGTATTATTGCTGTCTTACTGAGTTACCGAAGACCATAGGGATTAGATTATCCGCATTTACCTCATCAAAAGAAGACATCAGGCAAGTCTGACATATTGGTAAATGCATGTTGCATGTTATCTCATTTGCTATTGAACTCTTTAAAATTTGCTCTCTCTTCAGATGTGGTAATTTTTGTTTCTGTACACATAGTCTCATAAGGGTTTTTGTCCCAGTCTGTACATCACTTTCCTTCTGGAAAACACAGACCACAGAATTCATCCTAAGATTTACTTTTTATCTCAGCTTAATCCTCCTGAGAAACAGACTCCTTTTTTTCCTCTCTTTAAAAATTTCAGAATCTTTTTTCCAGACCCACTCACAGCTGTTCTACCACTTTCAGGTCCTTGTTATCCACCCGTCACTAATGAAATAGCAATGCGGGGGGAGGTTCCTCTGAGAGCCTGCTCTGGCTCATTCCTTTCAAGATCAGATTAGATATTGCTTGAGCCTGAATAGAGCTTTGGTCTCTCTTCATTACTTACCTTCAGAGTTGAGCATAGTTTCTGTTGGGGAAAGGCCAGCCAAGCCATGAGATCTCCAAGTCTTCTGCCAAATGCATATTAATACTCTTTTAAAGGCCACGGAGTCTGGAGTTAAATTCTTAGAGCAATCCTACCCCAAACACAATGATGTCACTGCTGTCATAACTCAACTCAGCAGCCTCAGCATCATTTACCCTCAGTCTGAACATCCAAATTGTCTCAAAAACATCATGATGCAAGAAACTGCCAGCAAGAAGAACAGCGCAAAGGCTTTTGGGCACCCTTGACTGTGTAGGAAGAGGTGATGCAAACTGAGATACTGAGAAAGCAGACAGCTGGGTCTGCTGAAAAATCAATGTGGTTCCTCCGCCAAAGGGGGAGAGTGATAAATATGATCTGCAGGGGCTGGAAAGGACTAAGAATTTGGAGCAACTCGGTGTATGTTACCCTATCTACTAATTAAAGACATGGTTTTGATGAGTGTTACAAGCTCAGGGGAGTTAAAGGACTGTGTCCATGGAGAAAGGAATCAGAGAATTGAAAGCAAGAGGAAAGCTTATATCCTTCTAACAAATTGACTGATGTAGAGAAGGAGAAAACAGAAGGACAGCAACCATCTCAGCAGAAAAACATGTAAATGGAGATGCTAAAGCAATGGAAAAACAAGCAAGATCTAAAACCACAAAAGAGGCTTGCAAAATCAAATCAATAACATAGAAGGTTTTTTTTCTAAATAGCATGTTATCATGAAATAATTATTACTGGTTGTTATTTACAGCAGTTACTTTTACAGCAAGAGGATTAAATACTGACAGTAATAAAATAATTAATAGCTCCAATAGCAATAAATGTTAATCTTTATTGAAGACCCTGCACTAACAGATTTTCACATCAGTTTACAAGCAATTAACCAAGTCTCAAAATATCCTGATGAGGTAGAAAAATCATTCTCATTTCACAGATAAGTGGACAAAGAGAAAATAGGTAACTAAGTCAGTTAGACAAGTTCTTACACAAGACAGAAGTTACTCTTTTTTCCTGACCCTTACTGTAACTTTTCCTCACTTAAAAAAAAAAAAAAAAAAAAAAAGAAAAAGAAGATATTTACTTTTCTTGAAACAGCAGCAGCAAACGTCTGCCAGGGTTTGCTGTGGCTGGAAGTTAATAATGAGTTTTAAGCAGCTTAATGACACAGGCATCAAAGTTTGGGGTTTTTCCCAGTGATCAGAAGTGTCTCATACAGTCTTGCTCACATGGCAGTGGCACCAGAAGATGCTAGATACTGTGTTAGGCTTGAAAAGCTGTTATTTCCAGTCTACTCAGATCATTAAGAAATTGCTGAAGGAACAAGTATGGCAAATAGAGATTCCACCTGCCCTACAAATTCAAGAATGCCAAGGGGCATGTTTGTATTTTAAGCATCTTGCAGTATGGCTAAAGCCTCTTCGCATACTGCAACGCATCGGGAAATGGCTGAAAAGGTGACAGCCTGAGACTGGAGCCCACTCTGCTCCATAACCCAGTGCCACTCTTTTATTGTCTCCCACAGGCAACCCCCCGAAAATGCAAAATTCTGCATAACATCAGAAGCACAGATGGTAAGATGTGCATGGGGTGGGGGCTGCCTCTTTTTGCTACAGATAAGGGCAGACATTCATTTGACATGCACCACCACCAGCAGCAACTTCCCAGCTCCATTGAAGGAGGAGCTGTACATGTGGCCAGATGCTGCAGCTCAGCAGCCTTAAGGGGCCACTTCTTCAGATGCCAACAACCTACTTGCTTGTGCTTTTCAGGGCCATATATATTTGTACAGTTGCAGCAGGAGTTCAGTTGTCTTCTGAAAAGATCTGGAGGACTACGCATGGTGAAAGTGTCTGCCAGTTAGGTAGTACACGTCAGGGCTTTCCTCAAAACAATCAAAGTCTACCCTAAAAAGAGACCAGGGAACTCCGCATCTGCTGCCCCACTGCTAGCTGCCTACAGATGTGATATGGGGCTGGAACATGCCCGTGGGGTCCACATTATGGAATGTCTCCACTCTTAGCTACTCATAGCAGCATCCTTCCATCATCCCAGTAGGCTGGGACCTTTTCAGCTGGCATTTTTAAGGAGGTACCTTGCACCTAAAGGAGTACTCAGGAGAACAGACTTCTAATTGCAACTCTGACTCTGGTGTAGTGTTTGATCCTGGGAAGCCACCTCAGCTATCCTAACAGGCATCCTTTGGCCAACTGTCTAGACTGCAAGCTCGTCAGGGCAGAGAAAAACAGACTGAGTTTCTACACTGCCTAAACAAGTCAGATTCAAATCTCAGTTGAGACTTCATGAACACAAATAATATAGTGAAAATCACTGGCTATTTTTGCTATCAGAATTATTTTTCATATGGCTGTTTGGGAGACAGTTGGGGCTTTTGCAATTACAGATGGGAAATATATATTGTATTTTATTTCCTGCTCTATTTTTATTAGATAATTTCTAGGTAGTCTTGCTTCACTCAGTTCCTCTGTATGCTTTTTACTGGGGCAGTTAAAGGTCTTCAAGTGTAGAGCAGAAATAAGTAAAGGTTATTAATCCATAGAAGTAAGGTTATTAATCCAAATGCTTGAACTGCATGCAGGTCAGCAATAAAATTTGTAGATGTATTGTAAAAAAATTTCACTCAAGAATAGGTCACTAAAATGGCTTGAAATTCTTTCCATTTTAAGTAATTATAGATTAGCGGAAAAATATATAGTTTTTTTTTTCAGTATCTTTTGTTTTCCTACAAGATCCCTGCATTTATCTAATGAAAGACTGTTAAACTTCAACAGCTTAACTGTAAGTAGGTTGGAATTAGATAAATAATAATTTATTTCTTGCTTTAAAATTAATGACATTTTGCAGCACATTGTCATAGTTTGACACAGTCTGGTTCGTGCAAAACTTTGGCCCCCTCATTCCTAAAAGGTCAACTTAAAGGAGTGCTCCTTACAAGAACAGCCGTTGTAACATCAACTTTTCTGGTTGGAGTGTTGGACTAAGACTCTATGCTATGGGAACAAAATCACTGTGGAAATTCTCTATGTAAAACCTTTCTGACTAACTGCTAGGCTGTGATGCAAAGAAGAGCTGTAAGAAAAGGCATCTGAAGAGAAGATAATGGAAAGTAATGATGGAGGAGGACAGCCTGTGATATAAAAACCTATAATAAAGTTAATGGCTATGCTGCTGCTGAAGCTATGGAGTTGGGAGAATGCCCAGTATTAGGAACTTACAACCTGCAGCTAATGATTGCAAACTGTGATTCATTTCTTGTTTGAACTCTTGTAAAATTGCCTTCTATTGTTCCCCTGTAAGAATCCTTGAAATTAAAGGTTATGTAGACTGTTTTAACAATAAACACAATTATGATGATAATAATTCAGAGCACAGTAGTCAAAATGTCATCCCTGCCCCTCAAATAAAGTGATATCACCATCATCTGCAAGGATATATGTTCACTCAAATGAGGCCTGATCTCTTATTGGAAGAAGGTCCCAGGGCCCCAAAACAAAGCAATCTTTAGGTCAGTAGCATGGCCTTTTCTTCTTATGCCAACATACTGAAAGTGTGATGAAAAGCATGCCCGCTGTGCCCCCAAACTGTGTGCTTAGTTTGCATCCTGGCTCCATGTTGTCACCTTTCTTGCTCCATGGACACCCTGTCCCTTTCTATAGTGATATTGCTGACTTCAGCCTAATTTCTTGTTCCTCTAGGAAACCAGTAGACAAAGCTAATTAATAACCAAGCCTTTTTATTTAGAACTACTAGTCAGGGCTGATCTCAAACTCTAAAAAAATAGATGAACATAAATACTGCTCAATGCTCAGCAGCTCTGTGGGTGTGCATCCTAAAGATCCAGCCTTCAACCAGAGGTGGTCATTGGTCACCAAGCTCACAACTAGAGTAACTGTATTCCTTTCCACATTGAGTAAGGCACAGAGGGCATGTGATTGGGCCAGCATTGTCTGTACTGATTTAAAAGCTTGGCATTTTCAGAGAACTGAACAGTGCCAGCATTCCCATTGCTTCCCTAAAAACAGGGCTTTTGATCCATTCATATCTCATGTTTCCACAGTTACTTCTCTGTCATTTCATTATTCCTGTGCTGGTTCATTCTTCCTAGCTCTGCTTCAAATGAAACAACCAGATCCTTCAAATAAATGGATTTTGCAGAACGTGTCTCTGTGTGGTACGGCAGAAAAGACCGTCCTGCTGTCCTGGCACGAGAGCAATACCTGGATGTCTCCTCTGCCTTATCACTGCAACCAAATCCTTATCTACATTGAGGAGATGGTAGATGTAGCATCTCTGGCCATCACTTGCCTAAGTGTGTATAGAGAATGCAAAGTGCCTCCATCCATCCTTGGCCAAGAGTTTTCACCACTTTAGAATAATCATGCAATGAAAGTGGAATTTGTGCATGTGTCATTTAAAAAAAAAAAAGAACAGACCCTATTATAAATCCTTATGCACTAACATAAAGTTCAGTCAAAGTATATGAGAAGACTGGGAACAAGTCTGCTAGATTTGGTGTAGATCCATCTTTTGGGTCCCATCAAGGCAACTGAGTAGCATCCTCAGTGCTGTTCTACTGAAATTCCCCCATTAGTCTTGAAAATTTTTTTCTGCACTTCCCAAAATATTTCCAGACAAAAAAAAAACCAAAACAGTTCACTGAATTTTCCAAAGGGTCCCAAGATCTGGACCTAACCGTAGATGTACATGCATATTAACATGCAGCACACATACCTATATACGTGTATATGTATGTAGATATACATTGTTTTACTGTCACCTGTCTTCCTACCCCAGGAAACAGGGTGAGTTTTGATGCCACACAATAAGCATTTCTATACTAGGTCTCTATTTTTATTTGAACAAGCCTATATTCCCACATAAGATGCTGTGGATAGACAAGTTCTGTGCTATGTCACTGCCTGACTTAAAAAAAAAAAAAAAGAGATAAAGAGAGATAATAAGCCTCTCTTCAAATCCCATTTTTTATGGTTGTTTTAGGTGTAATATTTCATGCAGCACATAAGACAAAATCAGCTCTTAGCTCAAGGCCTCTGACACGACCAGGCCCCTTGGAGAGATGGACAGGCAAGAAGCAACACAGTTCTCAGGAGGGGACTTAAGAGTCTTCATTCATTACCCTGACCCTGACAATTCTCTTTTAGCTCCTACATTTCAGCTTGACAGTGTCTCCCCAGTGTATAGTATCAGGAGTTACGATGCACTTGGAGGAGACGGGAGATGTATGTTTTTGATAAGGAGACTCTGAGATCTGATTCACTTTGTGGTAAGCAACGTGAGCGGCTGAGAGAGTTGGGATTGTTTAGTCTGGAGAAGAGGAGGCTCAGGGGAGACCTTATAGCTCTCTATAGCTTCCTGAAGGCAGGTTGTGATGAGCAGGGGTTTGGCCTCTTCTCCCAGGCAACAAGCAGGACCCGAGGTAATAGCCACAAGTTGTACCAGAGGAGGTTTAGGTTGGACGTGAGGAAAAACTTTTTCTCCCAAAGAGTGGTCAGGCACTGGAATGGCCTGCCCAGGGAGGTGGTGGAGTCGCCGT
>WHYT01014442.1:46496-69153 GCA_009806455.1 Tetrax tetrax | reverse complement strand
CTGCATTAGAAATAGTGTGGCCAGCAGGAGCAGGGAGGTAATCATCCCCCTGTATTCGGTGCTGGTGAGGCCGCACCTCGAGTATTGTGTTCAGTTTTGGGCCCCTCACTACAAGAAAGACATTGATGCCCTGGAACGTGTCCAGAGAAGGGCAACAAAGCTGGTGAGGGGTCTGAAGCACAAGTCTTATGAGGAGCGGCTGAGAGAGTTGGGATTGTTTAGTCTGGAGAAGAGGAGGCTCAGGGGAGATCTCATTGCACTCTATAGCTTCCTGAAGGCAGGTTGTGATGAGCAGGGGTTTGGCCTCTTCTCCCAGGCAACAAGCAGGACCCGAGGTAATAGCCACAAGTTGTACCAGAGGAGGTTTAGGTTGGACGTGAGGAAAAACTTTTTCTCCCAAAGAGTGGTCAGGCACTGGAATGGCCTGCCCAGGGAGGTGGTGGAGTCGCCGTTCCTGGCAGTGTTCAAGAGGCGGCTTGATGAGGAGCTACAAGATATGGTTTAGTAGCTCTGGCAGCAATAGTAGTGGGAAGACGGTTGGACTAGATGATCTTATAGGTCCCATCCAACCATGTGATTCTATGATTCTATGATTCTAAGCATCCATCAGTGCCCATTCCTTCCTAAGCCTGCTGTTTCCATGCATGCACCCTCCACCAGTTCCCTGTGAGAGGAACAGGTCTTATTTCACATTCAAAAGTTGCTTTACTTTTTATGGCTCCTCTTTTGCGCTGTGCTTCTGAATACAGTGCTGAGGAAGCAAAGGTGACTGCTCTGGGATATCTTGCCTGGACTAAATAAATTATTTCCTTCTCTATTTAAAATTAATTAAGAAATGCTGAAGGGAAGAAAGGTCAAAGCTACTCTGAGATTGTTCATTTCATCCCCCAATTATTCAGTATATACTAAGCCTGAAAGAGCTGTAATTAGATATGAGAAAAGCCTGATGAGGTTCTCTTTCTGTATAGTTCTGAGCACACTGGCAGTCCTCCAGAAGTTAAATATATAAATAAATCTTCTTATTTTCACCAAATTTCTTCTGTTCATCATACTTGTCCCTTTCTTCTCTCATTTAGTAGCCCATGTAGTGAATAGGCCCATACAGAGATGAAGGGAGAGATTGCTGCTTTCCCATTACAAGTTGCTAGCAAGTCCAGTCTAGCAATGTGTTTTATGAAGCTCTTGGAGGAACTTGTGTGAGCTTTGGAAAACCCTAGCAGCTTCTGCACCCAAATATCTTTGCAAATTTGTGCATTAATATGGGATCCAGATAGCCATGCTGGGTTTCTCCAGCATAGGTATGCCACCGAAAAATTAGTCCCCTTGCCCTAGTAGTAGTAATTGAAAGCCGACGTACCCCATGCCCAGGCTCTCCACATTGCCAGTGAGCGGAGTGAATCACAGGGACTGCAAGGAGCCAAGAGTTTGGTGCATTTTCTGCTTTAGGAAATGTTGTCTTTAGCAAAGGTGTCACTGGCCAAGTCCACGACTTTAGACTGTGATTTGATTTCCCTTATTTCATGGTCACATTACTAGAAAAACTCTTCAGTCCATTTAAAACCCTGGCTAACTTGTCTGTCTCAGGCATTTCCTCCTTCTACTTCCTTTCTTCAATTTCTGTTTGCTTTAAATGAAGGTAATTCTTTAAGCAAGTGGTACTTCTTTCTCTATTTCACTTATTCTTTGACACAGTAATTTACATCGGTGATAGGAGCCCTGTAAAAGGATTTACATACCAGGCTGAAACCATGTAGATCCTCCTACCCGCAGGGTATTTTCAACAGTAGATACTTTTCTCTGATGTCATAGTTATTGATTAACTAGATTGGCCTCGAACTCTTGGCTTGCTCAGAGGAAAAATGTGTTAGCTTCCAAAGGCTTTTACCCGAAATGACTTCGGAGTATTTTGGATTTTTTCAAGAATTAGGCAAAAGAAAACCCACACACAACCAAACATGTGGAATAAGAGACTCAAAACAAGCTGTTTCAATCACAGGCTTCCCAAAACCAACAACTTTCATATGTGGGAGACTCCAGCCCTCAAGCTGATAAGCCAGTATTGGTGACTTACACTTCAGCCTGTGTTTCTAAAAGAAAGATCTTTATTGACGTCGTCTTGTAATAAAGTGAAGACCATAAGGAATAAAAGTGCTGGGCAATATGTTTCTTGTGTGTGTGAGCATGCCCCTGGAAAAATACTAAGCTAAGAAGGGAAATCATGTAAATGGCAGAAAGAAAGCCTCCCTTGTTTCATACTTGTTGAGTGTGTCTGGTTTGCATCTGTTACTACATTTTTCACTGAAGGACTTTTATTTCTTTTATACATATGAATGACTATTTATGACTGGCAGTTTGAAAATGTGGCTTTACTCTGATTAACTCTACTTTTTGTCCGTACATAGCCCTTTTTAAGACCATATTTCTCAAGCTATGTTAAAACATGAGCAAAACCAACACATGGAACAATTTATTGAAATGCCAGGCAGGTTTGACAGGTGCAGGAGAAATTGCTTGGTTCCACAAATTGAAACAGCTGCAGTTTTATAGGTGATGAAATTGCAATAGGATGAGGTTTCACATTTGTTAGTTCATCTTGTGTTTGCTGTTTTGTTTTTGAAGCATTGAGTCATTTCCCACCCTCCAAGGACTCCTGTAAGACCTATTCCTCAAGTGGATGAGGCATCTAGTCTCCACAGAGTGAGGGGAAGCTTGGTAAAAATTCAAACAAATTTCAGAGTAGACTGGAATGTAACTAGAAAATAATAGTTTTCTCCTCATGGGATTATAAATAAATGTTGCTTGCAGCTTTGGGAGCAGGAAAAATATAAACGTTAGATCTACCTTTCAGATAGACTGAGCTAGATTTCATTACATATCTTAAAAGAATATCATGCACGGAATGTTTTGAATCATTAACCAATAAATGTTAACCTCATAAGAGTCTTGTGTATTAAGGAGTTTTACTTTCACTCTGTGCAGTTGCTACGGGAAGATGTACATTTTCTTTTCAAATTATCCAGGACCATATATTTTCCTGTAGTAACAGTGTATGTTTCAAGTGGTGTCGCTCCCCGTAAGTTCATTTTTATCACCTTTGCTGGGAAAAATTAAGATGAAAAATCAATGAAAGATCTTAAAAGAATTGGTCACATTTGGCACTGGATTAATTTTTCAAAACACTTGAATTATAAATCCTTCTCCTAGCTTAAATCCCCAATGAAGATGGTGGTTTAAGACATAAGTTCTTGTGTGGCTCAGAATGAAATGATTTTTTAAATCCCGATTAAAATGTGTCTGTGCCTAACATGCTGCTACGCACAGCATCTCAACTGGGATGCCATTTTAAAATGGCTAATTTTGAGTTTCTCCTCAAACAGTATTCTTAGCAACTCAACAGCAAAAGCAAATGGGCCAGTAGAAAAAGCTAGAAATGGTGGACATTTTCCTGGAAGACATGCCTTTGAGCAAACATGTCTCCTTCGACTGAGGAGCGGAAGAACAAAGGCATTTCCCTTGTCAGTGTTACCCAGAGGTCTGCTAGATGAGAAGACCGCCCCAGAGCTCCTGGGTGCTCAAGGTGGGCTCCTGATTGGGGCTGTGCAAGCCTTCCCCATGGCACTGCCATGCCACACTGCAGATCAGCCCACATGGGCTGCAAAGTCCCTGTTGCCAGGTCCCAGCCCAGCCTGGGCTTGCAAAGGAGCTGGGAAAAACCACTGTCTTTCACTTGGAGCCTCTCCAGGACTAGTGCAGCTTTCTGAGGTACATGGTCTGTCTTGCAGTTCTGTGAAGGTCTTGGCATGTCTGTCTTGCAGGGCCAGAAGGAGTGGGCACCCTAAATCAGCTCATCTAATGGTCCTGGCTGCCTTACAGACCGATAAAATATCAGGATGGTATGCAATATTATATAACAAATTACAAGGGTCACCTTCTGCCAAATCAAAAGGAGATTAGTGAAATGCAGTGTCAGGCTCAAATTAGGAATAGGAAAGTTATTAATTCCAGGCCACACACAGTGTGCTTCACTGCTCTGAACAGCATGAAGCTTTTGACTGTGTGGATGACAGAAGCTAAGGATGACAACTGAAGGGGACCTGGTGCCGTATCCAGTCATCCATTATGTTCTGCCCCTGCAGCCATCATTCTTGTACTGCAGTTAAACTTTATAATGCTGTCATATTTCAGCCCGGACTACTGAGGGATGCAACATAATTATTGCGTCAGAAGAATGGAAGGAAGAAAAACTACAGTGAGATATCTTTGTTTTGCTCGGGCCTTTTTCCATTCAGCTACCTTTGCAGCCCATCCACATCCAAACATGCATTTCCTGGCTCCTCTGGCTGGCTCAGATGCTCACAGTACCCTGCAGATTTCTTTGAGGTTTTGACTAATAGATGTGAAATGTAGTGTTTATCAGAGCAGGAGTTAAAATAAACGTTGCCTAGGTTTACTGGCAATTAGCTTTGCTCACATAAAATAGAGAATAGAAAGTAGTTGATACAAGTGAGCCTCGGACTATTTGGATGGGATTTGGGGTTGTATTGTTCATGTTGTTTTTATTTGATCGAGATGAAAAGCATTTTTAACTTGGTAGCCTGGGAAGATTAGACTTGCGTATACACAATAAACCCCATTTTGTTTTGTTTTCCTCTTTGACATAATGCTCAGAGTGTGTTTATACACCAGTGTGGACAATGAATCTATTGTCTCATCTCCTGTAGAAACAAGTGCCATCAGTGCTTACAATTGATGCAAGAGCTCTTACCTGATTCCAACACATCAGTTATTTATTTATTCACAGAGAAAAGAATCCCATGAGACTAACAATTGTTATCAAGGACACCATGGGAGGAAGGAAGAGAAGAAAACCCTAAGTGGTGCCTGTTCAGTTGTTTAGATATTTTTTTGTGCCACATTTCAAACAAATCAACCAGTCAGTCAGAGGGCACAGCAAAAGCTAATTTAGCTCTCGATGTGAGATGTGGGTTTTACAGACTTTCTTCTGCACTACTGGAGTTGGCAAGAGCTTTCCCATTGACCGGAACAGGAAAATCATCCAGGCAGTTGTCTGTGTGCTCATTAACACTCGTTATTGGCTCTATTGGTGTGTCCAAGTTTTCTGCTGCTTTTCATGCCTTGGCTTACATGGATGCAACTTGTTCAGCAGGAATATTTAAACCTGTACTTAGAGGATACCAAATTCTTCAAGTCATTTTGTTATCCATCATCTTTTGGGATTGGTGCCTGACTGCAGTCACATGCTGGCATTTTTTTTAAGAATCTTGCCTTTGCTGACTTGCTGCTGTGGCCTGGAGACATGTCATTCACACTTAAGATCATAAAAATCTGCTTTACTTACTTCAAGTGTTAACACTGCAACTGATGACAACAACAAATACAGGATCATTTACTGTGCCTCTTCTTAGACACATTTGATTTCTGACAGATGCTGTTATGGCAAGTGAAATACTTTGGTGTGGGAAAGTGTGTGTGTGTAAATAGCAATAAAGTACTGATTAAAAACCATGACAAAAGCCCAGAGATGTTCACACGGAAAAGCTGAGCAGAGAGGTGGCACAGAACAGGTCACAATCTCAGCATGAACCAGGAGTACATCTGGGTCTGGGGGACCCACAAACACTTCCAAGCCCTCAGACTCAGGTACTTGCCCCAGGCCCAGTAGTGCTGGGACAACTGTGTCCTCCCTCCTTCCTGTGCATTGGTTTCTGTGGGAGGAAACCTGGAGACATGAGAAGGGGAACTATGCATTGAGCTTCGTGCAGTGATCGACATTTACACCAGACCAGTTTGCCCAATGGCTGTACAGCATAAATCCATCTAGCTACAGGCAGATGGAGATGGTGGAAGATTATTAAACATTCCAAATAAAGGAAAACAAAAAAAAACAAAAACCAGAACTAGGATAGGTCAGTCCTCTAATCCAGCCCTTACGGTTCCAGCAATTGCTGGGATGCCAGGAAGACAGTGAAAGGCATCAAGTTAAGACCATGACATATACCTTCATGTGCTTCTTTGTGGTATTTATTAGAGTCACACGTACTGGTGACCACAAAGGTGAAGGCTCTTCACAAAGATTTATTAAATAATTTATGATGAAACAGCAAAGGAAGAGAAGGACTTGAGGAGAAACCGAACCCCAGAGAACCGTCACGGATTTCCCTAGGACTTGCAGGAGTCCTGTCACAGCTGGAGTTGCGTTCCCCCGTCTTACAATACCCCATGCCCGTGACCCAGGTGTGCTGGGGCTCCTGTAGAGAACATTGTCATTCCCTGCACCCTGAGCTGTGGCCGATTCATCCTTCCCTGGATCTCCCTCACATGCAGGCAAGCTTTCTCCTGGCAGGCTCGGAGAGCTGAACTCTCCTTGAGTCCAGGCCATGTTCATTCTGGGTGGAAGCAATGTGCTCTGTTATTTGGCCTCAGCCTGCTTTTTAGCAAGCAGCTTCTAAGCTCCCAGAGAAAGCAGCAAATGATGACTATGCAGTGGGTTGCCCTTCACTTTCCTTTTTAAAATGAAATGTGACTATTAATCAAAAAAGTTATGTGTCTCAGGGCTCTGGAGGGGGAAAAAATAGCTTGAGGTGATTTAACAACTGATTCTTTTGCTGTGCTGCATTTCCCATGGGACATGACAAATTAAATGTTGAAGCCAACTAGAGAGTAGTGATATATCTCAGTCCAGGCATTAATCAGCCTGCCTCTCATTTACCACTTTCAATTTAAGTAGATGACTGTATACAGTTTGAACAATGGAGCTTTTCATTCTGTAATCTTCCTAATTGTAATTTAAATAGGTTTCCTGACAGTCACCCTAAAGGCTGCAGAGGAGATGATTCCAAGAGCTCCCTGTCCACCTAGGGTTTACATAATGGATGAAAATTCAGATCTCGGTCCGAGGTACAATTAGATAACGCCAGGAAAAGGAAAGAAAGGATCGCATGAACTGCAATTGGAGAAGGAGAAACGTACATTTGATATCACTGGGAGGCAGAACTAAAACGCTCGCACATGCGCTGACCTAGATCACAGTCGAGGCATTTGATACTGTCTGGTAGGGAAATGAATATCCACGCAATGAAACTTGTAGAGTAAATAGGAGCTGACTGAGAACCATAAAAACCCATGAACTGATTCAAACAGGAACGTTCACAAAGAATGGCAGTTCAAGCGCACAGAGTAGTTTATTTCAAGCGCACAGAGTAGTTTATTCCAGTCCCCCACAAAAATAGGAAAAAATCATGTCCAAAGTTTCAGACGAAGAAAATGCTGTCATGCAGAGCATATAGTTGCACAGGCTGTCAGATTAAATTCAATACTGTTCTGCTGATGGGTGTGATGTTTCACTGAGAATTGGCTGATAATACTGGACCTCCAAGCAGATTTCCACAGTTTCCCTCAAGCCATTCCAGCAGCTTACCCTTGGTTCTCAGCAAATGTCTGTGATTTTAAATATCTAATGGCCTATTACATTTATCTACAAACTTATGCCCTCCTTCTTTCACAAAACTGATGCCCTTCTTCTTTCACATTAATATTTACTGCTCCAGAATATGTATCTTCACATTATATTGCTAAATCTTACTAAAATCAGTAGTCTGCACCAAGCACTGGGACTTTGTGCAGCAAAGTGGCTCTCACATCCACAAAGGGCCTAATCCTGCAAGATGTTATGTCCCTACATAAGATGCCTTTTCCTTTCCAGTGTATTCAGCACTCTTGAGAGTCACGCCTTCTGCTGGGAAGCCAGCAAATAAACTTGTCAGTGTCCTGAAAAACACTGAGCTCTCCAGAGTCTCCAAATCCAGGGAGGACACCCCAGGACGGCCACTGGTGCCATCGGCTTCCCTCCAGCAATAGCCACATCTGCATCGGCGGCGGCCCCAGAAAACAGGCTGGTGTTTCTCTTCTGGAAAATACTGCTCATGATTATCGTGATAGGGACTGGCTTATGAATACCTGATTAAAGTATAAAATATGCTGAGTCGACTGATGCCATTGACAACTGAGCCATACGAAATTAAAAGCCGTATCTGTTTGCTCTTACATAAGAGGAAAAGCCAGGAGTAGAAAAAAAGCCCTGGAACTTGGCAAATCTCATTTAATCACATCTGGCAATTTTCTAGCCTGAGTGATTATCACTGTTGGATATCATGTTTTTAGAAAGTAAAGCAAACAAAGAAACCAGAGCAAACAAGAGACAGAAAATAAAGAGTCTTTAAAAAAATTCTTGTGCACCTTTCAGCAATATTATAGTCCATGCTTGGGAAAGGAGTATTTAAAGCTATTCTCTAAGAACAGCCACATTTCAATTTCATTTAGGATTAGTGACAGATGGCTACATAGCAGAAGGGTGTACAACTCTCCTTTGAACTCACTAATCTTGAAAGAATGGGGAAAATTTTCACCAATTTTGTTTCTGCTTACTGCAAGAAATACAAGAAATACCAGACAACTATTACTAGCTGCAAAGGTCCTTTGGTGGTTCAGCAAAACCAGTACAAAATCCTAAAATGTGACAGGGTGGAGAGGTATACCTAAGTTTATTCCCAGCCACGAAGGTTTGTGAGTGTGAGGTTGACTGTTTGTTCCAAACAAATTGTTCTATCTCGACGTTAAAAAAGATAAAATGTCATTTGATTTGAAAATGTGAAACTTTTGTATTTGGAAGAGTTGAAATGAGTTGCTCTGACATCTTCAAAATGCTTTCTTTTCAGAAATAATTCAAGTTAGTAGATATATTAAAGCTGATCATGTTTCACAGCTAATTTTGGTAAACAATCTTTTTCTTGCTTTGAATTTTTTTTCTCTCCAGACAAGGCAAGGCAAGGGTTCCCTGAAAGATTTTGAGTCAACTTCTGTCTAATAGCGGTAAGGCAATATTTGACACATTTCAAGCCTGTCTGCATGGATGGGTACGGATGATCACTTGCTCAGCCTTAGAAAGCAGCAAGAGACTCTCGCCCCAAGTGTGGTGGGATGCTGACATGCAGCGACTGCACTGCGGCTGAGTGGCAGCTGCTCAGCTCCCACCACCAGCAAAGCAGATTCATGTCCATCTCCACAGGGCTGTGAGGCCTCCAATGAATTAGTGTGGGAACAGTGAATCTCATGAATGCAGTTATAGCTTAACCAGAAACTGTTGGGTACTCCACAATAAGCATGTGGTGGAAGCAATTTCTAGCAGATATGAGTTGCTGATGAGACAAAGGCATAAAGAAACTATGATGGGGCAAAAGAAGCTGGGAGCTCTTTCTTTTCTGCTCAGTCCTGTTTGGATGACTTCAGACATACTTAAAGAGTCAAATGCTTATACTCTGTACTGGTGGATGAAGTTGCCTGGGAAGTTTTAAGAGCCTTGCTTTGGAAATGAAAGTACGGAAATCTTCAGAAGCAATTCAGAATAGAATTGCTTCCTGCAGCTAGGAGCAGGCTCTAATTTATTGTAGATGGATATCATGGTAAGAATTTTTTAAAAAAATGTATTTGAATAATCAAATACTCCTTACATTGCCACAAAGAATGATGCACCTAAGCACTGTGGTATTCAAGCATCATACAATACCCTAAATAACAAACTATTGACTGCTCCTTGTTCATCTGTCTTTGTCAGTCGGGGAAGAAACTGTGAGAAATTTCTTCAAAATTATTTTTCTTTTTTTTTGTGCAGTTCAGTGTGAGAGGTTTTTAGTGGAAGGGAATTCAAAAGAAATTAAGCTTTGCACTTTGAAATCTTTAGTGACATTTAAGATAGCCCAAGTCAAACAGAGCTATAGATGTAAGGCACTTGTCTAGTGTAAATGTAAATATTAAACAGGCAAAAATCTTTGAAGTCTATTAAGGTTAAAGCTAGACAAAAACATATGGTGTAGACTTACAATTCAATGACTAATATATACACATAACATTTCAATAAACTTAACTGAGTCATTCTGAAAAGTAATATATAATCTTCAAACGTCAATAGAAACCTGAGACCTGCAAAGCTAAGCCCAGGGAACTTGTTTCTCTTCAGAAGTCTGCTCTCGGCCTTGCTGCTACGAAGGTGCTGCCAATTCATACTTCCAGTTTCAAATAAATATTTTCAATGCTTTTGGATAGGGATCCATGTTGAAAGTCAGTGGTGAATCATTTAATTTTCCACTCAGAGTATTGCTAACAATTACCACGCTCTTCTGTGCATGTTACTCTGTGTTATCTCTGAATTTCTACAGGCAAATGTAGGGTTTGTCTGCAGAGGGATACTGAGGGACATTAGTCTGAATTAGCTGAAGATGTGAAATTAGACAAGATTGGTCAAATGTCATTAAAGTCCTAATGGACCTTTCAATTCAGAATAAAACCTGAAATTTTAACTTAGATAAATGAAGCACATGGCTACAGAATGAATTAAACCCATCTCAATTCTGAACCAAGCTGTCCACACAAGGGTTGACTGTGTGTTTACCTAATTCATGTTCAGGCCAGTGGACGTTAACACATCCATGTTGGCAAGTTCTAAAAATAACGAACATGCTGGTTCTCGACGTAATGCATTGGCACCTGCTGAAGCAAGCGACAGCCCCTGCTCGGCTCCCCTCGAGCGGCTGCTGGACAGGTCTGGGCACGAGAGCAGGCAGTGCAGAGCCCCGGCTTGGCGCCTCGGTCAGAGGCAAAGACTTCATAAAAAGGAAAAACAACTTCCCTGGGCTTAGCTGTGCAGCACTCAGGTTTCTATTAACATTTCTAGATTATATATTACTTTTCAGAGTGACTAAGTTAAGAGTATTGAAATGTTATGTGTATTTCGCTGAGTCAGCACAGCATCCTGGACTGAACAGACATGGCTGGATGTATATGAACCTGAACTTTGCCTGATCCAACAAAGAAAAACTAGAATTGTTTTAAACATTTTTCCTGTCACTGCATTTGAACTGAGGATGTGCTAATCCATTGGAACTGGTTCCAACCATTTAAAAAAAAAAGTCCTGCTAGCCCATTCAATCTCAAAGCTGGATGCTCCTGAAATTTTCCCACCTTAGTTTCCCCAAAACCCTGTTGCATTAAACAGAACAATATAACCAGACCAGTGTAATCATACTTTTTCTTTATCTGTCAATACAGGCTGTAATGAATATATATTTTGGACCTATCATGTGAAAATATCAGTTTAATTCAACATTTTTAAGCAGCAAAATGTCATTCAGAGAAAAAGATGTGTACCTGAGTTAAAAGCAGGAGTCAGCCTTGAATAAATAATAGTAAGAAAAATTGTTTAGGATTCACCTTGAACTCAGGAACCACTTGCTGATTCTAGAGCCAGAAGACACCACCTACACTCAGGTGTGTGCATCTTCATAAAATGCTCCCCCTGTTACTTTCTCTCATCATTACCATTCACACAAGTTAAAGCACTGGTGGGTAATTTTAAATTTATCATCATTATGCTGCTGAATGTGTATTTCATTGCCATTAAAATGTACAGCTACAAGATCATTTGATACAGACAGATTTTGCTGTATCAGGAGTACCCAGGTCACATTTTGAATGCTTCGTAATACAAAGGCAGGCTACAGATCTGTAAAAGGAAACACAAAGACAGTGAAACAACAGATGAAGCTACAATAGAAATTATTGATTAACTGTGTCACTGCAAATGCCCTGAATCTGAAATCATAAGACCAAACATCATTGGGTCTTAATGAGACCTCAAACCCAGATTTGCATTTGAATTCCTGAGTTGATGCTCTATGCAATTGAGCAGTCTCGAGCAAAAGGCTGGGCCATGTCCCTTGAATTTTTAAGAAAAAATGAACCTGCAGCTCCTTGCAGCCCAGGCCCCTCTCTGCTGTCAGTTTGGTTCTTCTTTCCTGTGCACCCATAATGACAGGGCTGAAGATGCAGGACATCAGGAAGGCAAGCGGCACCAGGTCAGAAAACACTTATCTGATCACCAGGCCTAACTTAAAAAGGACAAAATGAAGTCATTTATTCCTCTCAGAATCACATTAAATACATTGTATGCTTCCCGTAATAAAACTACACTGGAAAATCGAGCATGGTTTTTTGACCATGCTTGAATATAATTATTCTTTTCAACATACCAAGTTCTGGAATTAGATCAAGACACACAACCATGAATTTACTTGGGGAGAGTAATATATTTAATGATGTGCTTAACAATCATAGAATCAATTATGCTTGGCAGAAATAAATGTGTTTTAAATCTGCCAGAGTCAAAAGATCAATTTCAAAATATGCTTATTGAAATGAATCTGAAAAAAAATAACCCCTCCCCCTACAACTTCAACATACCAACCTGAAGCAAAGAAAGGCTAGATAAGGAAAACAATGAGCCAACAATCTCTCAGCACTAGTAGGGAATTTAGGAACTATAAAAGCAAGGAAATTCAATAAAAACCACACATTGGTTTTAACATCCTGGAAAAAATGATTCTGCAGAACTTTAAGCAGTTGGGTTTAAATTCTGCAAAATTTGTTACAAAAGCATGCAGACATGGCAACTGCCAGCTACAGCATCCAAGAGCTATAGTGAGCAAAAGGGGGGCTGATGTTATAGGGGTGCTCCAGAGCATGGAAGTAGGAGCTGATATCATCCACACGAACCGCTGTCGCTAAAAATGCAAATGGAGAATGCCGGGGAAAGTGGCTCATTTGCCCACAGAAGGACATCTATTTACTTGGTTTCCATAGAGAGGAAAGAGAAATTTTCCTAACCTTGAGATTTCCAGCAGGTCAGCACAGCAGGGCAATGGCGTGTGCATCACTCACGGAGGAGTCACCGGCAGAAGGCTGGTTAGATATGTTTCATTCTGTTTGTTTATCATGTGTGATCCTGGTAACCAGTTGCTGTGATATAGACTTCCACTGTTAATCAAACACTTGGCATCATGCTCATGACTAATGTAACGTAAAATGTTTATTTTCCTGATGTAAAGCATCCTCTAATGGCAAATAGCATCTCCTAATGAAGCACGGCGATGCTTTTTCCAGTTTCCCCCTAAGGAAGTGGAGGGGGACAAGCACTGCGTACCCCAGAGTGAGTCTCTGCAGGCCCTGTCCCGCTCCCCGGTGCGGATGGGACAGGAGATTCTGCTCGCAGAGCAAGGAAGTTGCCTCCTGTCAACAGGAGGCTGGTTGGGCTGTCAGCTCTAGCTGACTCAGCCTTCCCACTCCGGGCTAATAAAACCTATCCTGATGCATCCCTATCTATCCTTTGCATTCAAATGAGAGTTTTTGATTGCAAACACTGTACAGCTCATAGTCGTCTCTTGGCTTTCATAGCACAAAATGACATGGAAAAAGAGCTCAGAAAGATCTCTGACTCCTCATTTAGTTTCTTAGAAAATCTGATACTTTTGATTCCCATGGCAGAAAACAGGCAGTCGCAGAAGTGAAAGGAAGAGCAAACAAAGTGCATGAGGCTGATGTCGTGCACTGTGAGTGCAGCGTATTGTGCTCGTCAACAGCATCCTACCTGCTGTAGCGCACCAGGTCCTACGCGGGAGCTGCAGGGACAAGGAGAAGGCAGGGGAAGGCAGATTAGAGGAGTCGGGGTTAGAATTTGGGGCAGGTCAACATGAGAAACTGGCTCTTGAGTGTAGAGATAGGAGGCACAGAGAAGGCTGAAACAGTATATGAAGTCAGAGATAAAACAAAAGATACTGCTGTTGAAAAGGGACTGCAGAATGCTTATAGTATTACAATTGCATACCTGCAAAAACAGTCCCCTTTATCTCCACAGGGGGAACTGAGCTGGCTCGGCTGGGAGTATTTGCTTTGGGTAGCTGTCTTCCTCTTCTCGGCAGTCTACTGTATATTGTAATATCTTTATAAAGCCTGAAAACTTTGTATTGTAGATCAACTTATGGCAGACTTGCACAAAGGAGAAAATGATTCTCAGCATAAAGAGCCTGGTTATGCTGTATGTTCACACATGCCCCCTCATACGGCCTAGTACTTTCTCCTAAAGAAAAGTGATCCCAACTCTCTATGGTATCAGACTATTTTCCCCATCTGTGCCTTCAGCCACATCAGAAACCCTACTGCACCATTCCAGCTCCTGCTGTAAAGCCAATAGAGTCCATAACCTCTTTCCCTGTTGGCAGGTACGAAGGTGGATTAAGAGCCCGATGGTCAGCGTTGAAAAGCACCCCCATGCCAGCCTCAAGTACCCGGGGTCCACTGTGATGCATTTACCTCCGGGGGATTCGGAGCCCGAGCCTCCCCTCTGCCAGACCTGCCTGAGTGACCACCCTTTCCAGCGAGGGATCGCTCCTCAGGAGGCCGAGTCCTGCTCCTGGGAGAGCCAGAGAGGTAGCAAAGTAAGCCGCTCGTTCCTCCAAAATTTGTTTACATGTTTCACACTGATAATGGGTCTGTACTTACGAGGTTGTGCTTCCCTCAGAGAGAGGGAATTCTCTGAAATCTGAAAGCCTGCTGACCAAGGCTGTTGTGCACATCTGGGCTCTGCTTTCTACCATGAACTTTGGTACCCACGGACAGCATGAGAAACAAAGGGCTCTTCACTGAAGTGCTGTGATGTAGTCTCACAGTGTTTGAACAGATTATAAGTAACACGAAGTAATATTTTCCTGTTTTACAAAAACTGAGGTGCAGAGAGGTGACATTATCCTTCCAAGATAATGAAAAGGACCAGGACTTGTTAATTTTTCCTCTTCTGTCTCATTATTACAAGACCATCCTTCTTTTCTCCCCCAAGCTATATCTAGCTTTCTCTTTAGAAATAAGAATTTGGCTTAGGGAGTTCTCCTGAGCAGCAGGTGAATGATTCAGTGGGTCTTTTAAGCAGACGGGAAATTCTTTGCCCCAAGTCATGCTGGTTGTGTTATAAATGACAACGTAATTCTGCATGTAATGCTGGGCAGTGGCACACAGATGTCAAGGTGGCAAAACTGTAAGGGCTGAGATGAAATTGTCAAGAAGGGGCTTTTCTGAGGCAGACTTTGGACCTTTCATCATTCAGCTCCACCTAGTCCCTGTGGAGAAAAGCCAAAGGCAGAAAAGAAAATTTTGCTCACAGCCCATCATCCCTGACAGAACCATCCCTGCCTGGAAACGGCACAAAAAAAAAAAAAAAAAAGGAGAGAGTTGTAGAAACATAAAAGCAAACAAATAAGAATCTTTCCAAGTACAAAGCAGAGCAAATGTGACAAGGCATTTATCAGAGCCTTAGCACACAGCTCACAGCAGAAACATTTTTTTTCATGCTACATCTGCTGCATTTTTAAACAGCAAAATTCAAACAGCAGATAAAAATGGAAGTCCTGTGCACTTCAGAAACCCAGCAAAGGCATTTTGGTGAAACATATGCACAAGCGGAAGAGCTAATTACTCCTCCATTTTACTTCATTAAGAAGATTAACTTCGCTCAGGCTGAAGCGTTTAAAAAATGAAAGCACCGAAGACGGAGGATTCTGCAAATCCTTTGCCTTGCTGTAAATCACATGTACTCCTGTACAGCTGTAGGGCCTCACGACTTACTACCGTTAGGTTTTCCATGCATATGGGACAGATTTGGCTGAACGCAGACTCCCCAGACCTCTCTCTCGGTCTCCTTACTGCAGGCAGCGGAGAGGCTGCTTACTCAGCAGCTGGAGTCTGCAGCAAGGGGGATATTTTGCACGCTGCTTCAAAAATAACATCGTCTGGCAAAAAAGACTCCTTGGGTAAACCTCTCCTGCATAAGGAGTCTTTTAAGTAAGTTAAAGCACAGAGTCTTTGATGTGATTAAATGTAAGGTCACTGCCTCTTTCTCTACAGTAAAACCAGGCAGGAAGCTTTTAATAATAAAGGCCGAAGGAGCTCCATGTCTGACCTTTTCCAGGTTTAAAGAGAGCTGCTGGATGAGATTCTGTTCAGGGGTTACAAATGACACAGGCTGCATAAATGTGAAATAACTCCCTTCACTTTAAACCGATGAACTTGAACAGAGGCAGTCTGTATTTCAAGGAGAAGAGAACATGGCCTCTGTAAAATCAGCAGGGAGCTTGGGGTGCAGCAGTTGTCTCTCCTGGCTAATTCTCATCTTTCTCTCCCCATTACTCTTCCTTCTCTGCTTTTCAGTACTGCAGCCAGGTACTGGCACAGTGATTATCGTTCCTTTGTGCTATGCCCCACACCAACACATACCAGGATCCTACTGACCCTGTCCTTTTGCTCAAGGACAAATTAATTTAAAAACAAATCAGCTGTGAAATATTATTAAGGGTTTATTCTAGGCAACAAGCTTTCTCTGACATGTTTCAGGCTGTTCTGATCAGTTTGAAAAAGGCCTTATAAAAACCAACCTGATCAAACCACATCATCCAAGGGAACATGTGTCTGTTCCTATTCTTTTTTCCAACATAAAACCAGGGAAAAAAATCGTTACTGCTTGTTTACTGTAATGGTAATTACGTAGTGCAGTCTTTAAAAATTCACTTAACGTAAATAAAATTATATTGAAACTGGAAGTATTTTAAATAATGAGATTCTTTCTTATTATATGCTTCCATTTCCACCTCCCCAGGCTTTTCTATTAAGGCATGTGTCAGTTGGAGTTTATAAATGATTACTGATGTAACGTCTACTAAGTCTCCTCTATTATTTGCATGGTAGTGTATTATAGCTGTACTTTTACATTCTTTTTCTGCATTGGACTAGATAATTTCCAAGCATTGCCAGAAAACCACACTAATTTTCACATGACTGACTTACATAGGTATATGATTGGTTTTTTGTAACCAATGTGGATTATTTCTACGGAAGCTTATATCTGCTCTACCAGTGTAACAGCTGAAGCCCTAAGGCCTTTGGACCACTGCCAGGGTAATGATTTACAATAACCATTCCTCGCTTTTCCATGTCTATCTGCATACTTCAGGTTCTGTAAAACTCACTGTGCTTGATGAGGAGGGAAAATTTCCTTCCAAAATAAATTCCACACTGCATGCTGTATACCCCGTGTAAATAAGCTGGTTTTGAAAGAGCAGGCAAACCACCTTTTAGACCTGCTTAGCAGTCTGCTGAATAGGGAGAGGGGAACATGGTGAAAATTGGGTGATTTAAAGTTCTCAGGTGAGGGTTTACCAAGCTGGGTCATGAGGGGTGAATCATACTCACGTACACACACACACAAAAATCCTTCATACTCTGCATGATCTGTATGTGCCACTTACACTGTATTGCTATGCCCTTGTTTCAGGCCTTTCTGTAAATAAGCAAAAGATAACAGACCTTGTTAGTAAGCTCAAAATATCTTCCTCTTTTTTTCTTTTTTTTTTTCTCAAACAGAGCCAACAGCTAGGTTCAAGGCTTGTTCTGTTCTTTCCTCTTTTGTCTAAAAAAGTTCCTGCTGCCCTATCTATCAGCTTGCATTTGTCCCAAAGCGCCACGGACACATCTCTGTCCAGTAGACCAAAGCCCTGAATGTTGAGAGCACTCTTTTCTTTACAAAGCTAAACAAAAAAAAAAACCCTGCGCTGCCCCTAGCCAAGGGACGAGAAGAGAAAAAGAGCAAACTAATGTGTTTACCCCATTTGAGCAATGTGACTTTAAATTGCCAGGAGCATCTCTGTGTGGCAGATGCAACCGCTGCGTGATGGGGGTCTCAGGGGTGCTGAGCAGGGGATGGAGCCCCATCAGCCTCAGGTGGGATCTGTCCCCACATGAGGTGAGATACCATGGGTCTGGCAAAGAGTTTTGGTCTCTTCACCCTCTCTTGCCCTTTCTGTGGGGCTGGTGGTGGAAAAGAGATGGAGGCTGCTGAGGGAGATGCCCCATTTTCTCCAGTATGTCCATGGCTGTTGCCTTTTGTGAATGAGGATCAGGAAAGTCTTGCTTAGGGCTGCAGGGAATTCAATGCTGCCAGCTTTTTGGACAAGTCCTTTGCAGCTTATTAGAAGTTAATTACTCTGAAAGACAGTTTTGGATCACACTATTAGATCAATTTTATTTTACTATTAAAAACCATTCAAAGTTCCCGTGTATAGGAAAGCTCTTGATTTCAGCCAGATTTCAGCACTTTACCACATTTGAAGTCTTGCTTCAGAGATGAGGAATGCTGAAAAAAATGGACCCAAGCCAAATGTTGGGCAATTATTTGAGATAGTTCTGTCTACAAGTCTCTCCTATAAATAACATACAGCTTCTAGAAATCTGCATTTGAAATGGGGTAAGAATATGTTTCAGGTTAAATACATTGTGTAAAGGGGCATCATAAAAATAAATGCCTTTTAATGGACTAGGGAAATGTGAAGATGAGAAAAAGAAATATCTGACTAGCTCACCATAAGGAAGGAGCTTCGTGACAGATCTGGTTGGACTTTTTAGGGAAAGATAGTTTTCTCACACATTTTGGATAAAAAGCCCTCCTACATTTAATGATCTGCATTGGCAATGAGGCACTGTGTGATTTACAGCCTGATAAGTGCTAGTTAATACACAAACATATGCACATGCACAATAGAGGAAATGGAAATCCTGAAAGCCCAGTATGGGGCAATTAATCCTGGAACCAATATATATGAAAAGTGCTGCAATAAGACGTAATTTGGGAAATAATAGTAGGTAAAAAAAAAATAAATAAAAAAGAAAGCTTGTGTAACAGAATTGTTCCGTGAAATCAAATCTGGAGAGGACTGTGAGAGGCTCTAATAAACCTAGTCAAATTAACAACCTGATGACAGGTTACACTTGATAGAGACAGAAAAACAGTAATGCACTTTGATGGAATAATTAGAACTACTCAGTACACACTGCAGAGTCTTAAATTAACTGTGATTATTCTAGAAGGCAGCCATGGAGAGTAGCTTATGGAAGACTTCAGCTCAGGGTAGCTCAGAAGGTCAATCCCACACCCAGCAAAGCAGACACTCTACCCATTCATTGGGGAGTACAGCCTTCCAGTCACTGAATTTACTTCTGCCCCTAGGGAGACACACAGGGAGCGATGGGAAATAAATCTACTTAGTCTGGGTGAGGACAGACCAGTGATACCAGGGCAACAGATGCCTGGGAAAGGCCTTGCAGGCCAAACTGTATCATTCTTTCCCTTAATCTATGTAGTGAGATCCACTTTGAAGTGGCTGGAAGAGGCCTCAGTAAGTAGGATCCTTTGGGAAGAGGTTGCCAAGGAGCAAAGAACAGACACTGACATTTGGTGTGAGAAATCTTGTTTTCTTGCACGTGCAGTGATTTGGAAAACACTTACGAAGATCATCACAGCGAGTTGTGGTTTCCCTTTTATCCCTTCTTACAACCAGGAAAAGCTGCTAGCAGGAAAATAATCACATTCTTATACTCGTTCCCGGAAAATGATGGCCCTTTATTTGCCCGCTCCACTGAAACAATGAAATAGTAGGAATAGGTCTGGAAAGCAAAAATGAAAAATAATTGAAAAGTTTTCATTTAAGCTAACATATAGTGCAGATACAATAAGAAAATCTTGTAAATGATATAAAAGACTGAACACTATAAGCAGACTTTAAACATAAGAGTTACAGGGATCTGGAACTGCCTGTCAAAACAGAAAAGTCAAACTAATTTTCCAATGGAGTTTAATATATTCATGTGTAAGAAGTTCTTGCCTTTACACTCCATTACTCCAGATTTCAGAGTATATTTTGCTTCAGTCCTATGCCCCCTAAGACTGGAGGATGGGAGCTTATACCACTGAGTTTGGGAACTATACCTTTTACTCACAACAGTGACATACAGTGAGGTAATCTGTTGGGCAACTCTGTTTTCAATGCTTCCTGTTGTATTGACAAGGATACTTCTAGCATCATCAAAAGGAAAAAGATGCTAAAACCAGTAAAGGAAATACCTGTGTACTACATGTAATTTAACTCGAGAACCCACAGCTGCTGGAACTCTGTAGCTTCTGTTTGATTTTTTTCATATACAAGCAAACCCAGTCATCATATTCTGCTCTAGAAACGTATTATATCACTGTCTGAGAACAAAAGAGAGTTTTAGAGAAGCAAGTGGTTCGATATGAGCAATTACAACAGTAAAGAAGCTATTTTTGTACTTCTCTCCATTCAGCAACTTCTGGCTACAAAAACTCTATATTTTCTGGATCATCACAACTCGAAGTTGTAGCTTAATCCTGCAAGTTGACAGTCTCAAAGGGAAAACACATTTTCAGCAGCATAGCTTACAGCTATTTCCTAAATAGTTGTTTCTAGCTGGTTGCACTACAGCTCTTTTAGCTATTGATACAAATGTGTCACTAATGGGTTTTTGATGGAATTTGGAATTGAGTACATTTAAATACATATCTCCACCCATAAGCACAGGCTTATGTATCTCCCAATAGGTGTCTGTAGTTTAGGAATTTGATCGTATGTATACCCAAAGACCAGCAACTCAAATGTGATTTTATTGCAGATCCTATAGCTCTAGCAAGATTAAAAGCAATCTTAGCTTTCTCTGTTGCTCAGATTTCTCAGCAGCTGTGAGAATCAGCTGTGAAATCAACATGCGAATGAGGTGGGAACAGGCTTTGTTTCAGGGATTAAATCTAAATGCAGTACGTCCTTTCATGGTTTTGTAATGGATTGATATAGGGTTATTATGGATAATATTTATTTAGACGAGTCAGAAATGTTTAACACAAAAGCGTTTTCAAATGGAAATGGCAAAGCACAGTTTGCAAATGCAGAGGCTAAAATTATGTGTAATTTCAGTGAATGGCAAAGACTGAATAGCAGACAATTGCCTGTGGGGGTTTTTACAGTCCCAACTGACAAAGCGAATGTCTATATAGCACAGAGCATATAAATCAGTTCTATGACTCAAAGAAATTATGTGATACATCAATCATCTGCTTTACAAATATGCAGTGAGGCACTCAGTCATTTATAAATCCATCACAGGACTGTTCAAGTGTCATACATTTAGTAAATTAATTGGATAAGTCTATATCAAAGCTTAAAAACATGCTCTCCTCCCTTCTGAATGCTGGTTCAACACTACTGAAAATAATTAAAATATCTCCTATTTTAAAGAAACTTGTTGTCAAAGGTTTTCCCAGTGGACATCTGCAGCTCAAAAATTATTTATTGTACTTTCCACAGGGTTTCCATAATACCTGAGCTGGAAATGGCATCCCTTTCTCTATTTTAAATTATTTTTGTTTTTGATGTGGTGTTTATCTAACACCTTTCCCACTCAGAGATCCAAATGACTTTGCTGACAGTCATAGAGATCACAGAAAAGTATTCATTTCTACATTGGAGGTAGTAACCAGCAAATACCCAGCACAGTGAGTGTGAGGAATTTGGGCCAGACACAGTAGACTAAATTTCTGTTTAGCTTTGTCCTGTCATGCCAGACAGACAAGGCTCATTTCTGATTAGCAAGTGGTCAGACACATAAGGTCAAGAGATTTGTTTACTGGAATGGAACAATGTTCTCTGTTTCTCCAGAATCCTGCGTCTGGCAATATTTAGTACCTGATGTCAAAGAAGAAGGTGAACAACACCAGTCAAAAACCACTTTGTTGGAAGATAACATATTTTTTACAGCCTAACACTTTGGTCTTCAAAGGTAACATTTAGCAGGGACAACAGGAGTTGCTCTTGTCTGTTGGAGTTTGATTTTAATCTGTTTATTGCCCATGTTGTAATCATTGCTTCAGCTCATTTTGAAGATAATTCAGTGCTTCACAGTAGATAAATGAAGGAGTCTCTTGCATTGTGTGACAAGGTCATAAAAACAATCTGACAGGCAGTTAATACTCCTCTTTTAAAGAACATCAGCTCTGAAGATAAAACAACTCTCACATACACGTGCGTAAGAACACGTATAGACAGTTTAAAGACTAGGTCTGTAAAATAGCTTACTATGACTTAATACCAAATTCCAGCCCATCCACCAAGGGAATAATAAGCCGTGTTATAACACAGTCAGGGAGTTCAGGGCTGCACAAAGACCGAGGCATGCAGAGGGCAGGACCGGCTGCAAGGCCACCTCTGCCACCTGGCCGGGGCCAGGGCCATGTGCTCAGTGGGTCTGTGTGGAGCAGAGGAGTGAGCTGAAACCTCTTTGGCTTTCCCACTCCTAAAGAGTTTCTCCCCTGGCCAGTCTGTGTCCCCTTCTCCTCACCAAGGGTCATTTCATGGCCTGCCTAGACTCTGCTTCTGAGGATTGGCAAGAGTTAGTCTTGTATGTCATTTATGTCTGAAGAAATGCATCCCTGACCCGAAAACATGTTCCATAAAGAAAAGCTTGTTTCTTCCTCCAGCTACTCTATACACACCAATCTCTCTAGCCCAAGAAGCCACAGATATCACAAGACATCCCAAGTGTCTTGTTCAGTATGAGCAACACAGTGAGTAATTTTGTTCTCCTCTTAGCATTGTAGCTGTTGCATTTCTTTGCAGTTTATAAATAAGTATCACTATTTTTCTGTATAGAACTTGCAGATAACTTTTAATGTGGAATTTTCCTCTTTGCACAGAGTTTATAATTGGCTAAGACCTCCACAGTAAAGGCATGCATTCTGTAAATCCTATTATAATGTTAGTTAATACCATACATGCTGCTCATTTGAGGTAATTTAATGCAATTCCCAGATCCCAGGACTCCTCGGTGTCTCCTGTTCTAACACAGTGTACTTGCTCTGTATCCA